>CAWLAX010000024.1:0-52000 GCA_963854805.1 Plagodis dolabraria | reverse complement strand
ACACGCACAATGACGGAAGAAATAGCTCGGTTAGAAGCTGCCAATACACGGTTGGCAACTGAACTTGAGGTAATCCGAAAGGAAATGGCCCGGCTGCGACCAACTCCGGCTCCGGCCCCTGCTGTGGAGGAAATTGCTCGTGCAGTTATGATTGAATGTGGGAATATGATAAATGCACGATTGGAGGGTCTCGAAGACCGACTGCTTCCTGAGAAGCGTTTGCGGCCCCCGCTGGCAGTAGACAAAAAACTGAGGAGTCAGACACCAGCTGTTGTCGTCTCAGCAGCCGTGGAAACTGTTCCCTATTCGAACTCTCCTCCACAGCTGAAAGCAACGAGCGGATCCCCTGCGGACACCAGAAGGAAGCCCACGCAGAAAGCTGCCAAAATCTCGGTCTCTACCACTAGGAAAGAATTGCAAAAGGAGTCCCATGCTATTCTTCCCTCACCCCAGTCCACAGACGAGGGATGGACTGTAGTGGCAGCGAAGAAGAAGAAGAAAAAGGGGAAAAGAAAGAAGAAGGCGTCCAAAAACAAGCCTAGTGTCCCCACGCCACCAACGAAGACTAAACAGTCAAAACTCAAGCCACCTCGGACAGCGGCGGTTGTGCTGACCCTGCAACCAAGTGCTAGTGGAAATGGTATGACTTATAGACAAGTACTTACTGAAGCGCGAAATAAGGTAAACCTTAAGGATCTCGGCATAGAAGGTGTAAAATTCCGCGCTGCGGCTACAGGTGCCCGCCTTCTCGAGGTGCCCGGTGCCGCCAGTGCTGAGAAAGCGGATGCTCTAGCCACTAAGTTAAGAGAGGCTTTTGGCGAGGACGTGGTGAAAGTATCTAGACCTGAGAAGTGTGTCGAGATACGCATCACGGGACTGGATGACTCCACCACCAAAGAAGACGTCATCACTGCCGTAGCTGAAGCGGGTGGCTGCAGACAGGAGGCGATCAGAGCAGGAGAGGTCGTCCGTTCGTCCGGGTTAGGCACTATATGGCTGCGATGTCCGATTGCGGCAGCCAAGAAAGTCACAGAAACCAGACTTTTGGTGGGCTGGGTTTCTGTCCGAGCAAAGATTTTGGAGACCAGACCTCTCAGATGTTTTCGATGTTTGGAGCTTGGGCACATGGGTGCCAAATGTACGACGGGTATAGACCGCAGCAAGCTTTGCTACTGTTGTGGTAAGGCGGGCCATAGAGCAGTTGACTGCACTGCGGAACCCCACTGTCCAGTGTGCGATGCAGCGGGCCAAAGGGCAAACCACCGTATAGGCGGGAAAGCGTGCTCTGCTGCTATCCGTAAAAAAGGAAAAAAGGCGAAAAAGCCATCTGATGAAGGCTCTCGGGCCCCCTCACAGCCGACACAGTGTGACAGTGCACCGCACTGCACAAAGAAAGCAGGCACCAAGGCGGCTGTTGATGGCTCTAGGGCCCCCTCACAGCCGCCCCGTCCGAACGGGAATTCTTCGTCGTCGGCAGAGGTGATTTGTATGGACGTGAATAATGGATGACACCTCCATATCTTTCCTTCAGGGTAATCTGAACCACTGCGCTGCGTCTCAGAATCTATTCTTTCAGAGCGTGGCGCAGTGGTCGATTCATGTATCGGTGATATGCGAGCCATACCGGATTGTTCCCGGTTGGCTTGGTGACCTGGACGATCTTGTGGCACTGATCAGTCGAACTTCGGCTGGTGCACCGCCACTGACGAGACTGGAAAGAGGTCGGGGCTTCGTTTCTGCATTTGTGGGCGATATCATGGTGGTCGGGGGGTATTTCTCACCCAGTCGTAGCCTCGCAGAATTCGAGCAATATTTGCTTGAAGTCGGGGCTCTGATAAGCAGGGTGAACCCCCCTCTTTTGCTGGTCTGCGGGGACTTCAATGCCAAGTCCACGGCGTGGGGGTCTCCGCAGACGTTGCCCAGAGGCGAGACCCTGGAAGATTGGGCGTCGGAGAGAGGCCTGATAGTTCTGAACCGGGGCGAGGCTGATACGTGCGTGCGCAGACAGGGTGGCTCGAAGATCGACGTCACATTCGCGAGCGCCGCCCTGGCGAGCCGTATCCGGGGATGGCATGTGGCGGAGTATGCGGAGACGCTGTCGGATCACCGTTACATACGGTTCAGCGTCTCCGCAGCCGCAGTGGCCCCTGCGGCCGTGCCCCGGTCCGGATCCGGAGACTGCCCGAGGTGGGCCCTCAAAAAGCTCGACAGGGAGCTGTTAGTGGAAGCTGCGTTGGTGGAGACGTGGGTCTCCGGGTCGTCATCATCAATGGTGGATCAAATAGATGTAGAGGGTGAGACGCTTGCGCTCGCGGGTGCCATGACGCGCATCTGTGATGCGTCCATGCCGCGGGCGCGACCGTTCTCGCCCCGGCGCGCGGTGTACTGGTGGGACGCCGAACTCGCGCATCTCAGAGAGGAATGCGTGGGGGCGAGGCGCCAGTACGCCAGACACAGAAGGAGACGGCGTCGTGATGCTGCAGAGGAGGACAGGTTATACTCGGCCTACAGGGATCTCATTAATGCCCTCAAACTGGGTATCTGCAAGGCCAAAGACCAATCAAGGAAAGAGTTACTGGAATCTCTAAACAGTGACCCCTGGGGGAGGCCGTACAGGTTGGTGAGGCGAAAACTGCGTCCATGGGCACCACCCCTGACGGAGAGTCTCCGGCCGGAGCTCTTGGAACACACAGTGGAGGCCCTATTTCCGCGCAGGGCTCCGCACATCCCTCCGCCAATGGCACCACCGTCTGCCTCGACTGCGCGAGAACCGGACGATACCGAAGACACTTCCCCCGAAGTCACCGCGGGTGAGTTGCGAGCTGCCGTGTTTCGGCTCCGTGCCAAAAAAACTACGGCTCCCGGGCTGGATGGCGTACCCGGTCGGGTATGGGTCATGAGCATGGAGATTCTGGAGGAGAGAGTGAGGGCCCTCTTCAGCGCTAGTCTGGCGCAGGGCCGATTCCCCCATCTGTGGAAGACCGGGAAGTTGGTCCTCCTCCACAAAGAGGGTAGGCCGGAGGATTCTCCCTCAGCCTACAGACCAATTGTGCTGCTTGACGAGGCGTGCAAGCTCCTTGAGCGCGTTATCGCTGCGCGCCTCGTCAAGCACCTTACTAGAGTTGGGCCGGACCTCTCCGATGAGCAGTACGGCTTCCGCTGTGGCAGATCCACCCTCGACGCTATCGCGAGGGTGAGGGCCCAGGCGGAAGAAGCGGTGGCCCGGGGTGAAGTGCTGTTGGCGGTGTCGCTTGACATCACCAACGCTTTCAACACACTCCCCTGGGCCTGCATCACGGAAGCGCTCAAATACCATGCAGTCCCTCAGTATTTGCAGCGCATCGTTGCCAACTACCTATCGGACAGGTCCGTGAGGTACCCAACGCGGGGTGGGTGGTCCGAGGCGGTGATGACGTGCGGTGTTCCACAGGGGTCGGTCTTAGGCCCCCTCTTGTGGAACATCGGCTTTGATTGGGTGCTCCGCGGCTCGAACCTCCGTGGGGTCAGCCTTGTGTGCTACGCCGACGATACCCTCGTTACGGCCCGCGGACGCACCTACCGAGATGCCGCGATTTTGGCCACGGCTGGAGTCGCTACCGTCGTCGGGAGGATAAGGATGCTTGGGCTGGAGGTTGCCCTGAACAAATCCGAGGCATTGTGTTTTCACGGTCCTCGGATGGCCCCTCCGGCTCACGCATCCCTGACAGTGGGGGGAACTTCTGTCGCTGTCGGTGGAACGATGAAGTACCTAGGACTCGTCCTCGACAGCCGGTGGAACTTCCACGCCCACTTCGGGCGCCTGGTGCCCAAGTTGATGGGGGCAGTATCTGCGCTGGGTGGGTTACTGCCAAATATTGGTGGACCGGGGGCCAGCTGCCGCCGCCTTTACACGGGGGTAGTTAGGTCGATGGCGTTGTATGGGGCGCCAATATGGGCGAAGGATTTGGATCGCCACAATGTGGCCCTCCTACGCAGACCACAGAGGGTCATGGCAATCAGGGTTTGCCGAGCGTATCGTACGGTGTCGTACGAGGCGGCCTGTCTGTTAGCCGGTACGCCGCCTTGGGACCTCGATGCCGAAGTTTTGACGGAGGTCCACGATCGTAGGGTTGCGTCGCTGGCAGGAGGACAGACACTTGCGCCGGAGGAACTGCGTCGCTGGAGAGAGCTTCTCCGCGATGGTCTCCTTCGGCGCTGGAACGAAAGATTGAGGGAAGAACGCATTTCCCGCCACTGGACAGTACAGGCGATCCTCCCAGTTTTCCGGGAGTGGATTGAAAGGAGATGGGGGTCACTAACCTATCATCTGTCACAGGTACTCTCCGGGCATGGCTGCTTTGGGGAGTATCTGTGGCGAGTGGCAAAAAGGGAGCCCAGGCCAGAGTGCCATCATTGTGCCGGTGCTATAGATACAGCCCGACACACTCTGGAAGACTGCCCTGCATGGGCTGAACCACGGAGACAACTCTCCGTAATTGTGGGTGGAAACGTCTCTCTGCCAGCCATGGTGGCTTCAATGGTAGACAGTGAGGCGTCATGGAGGACAGCGATGACATTCTGCGAACAGGTGATCTCGCAGAAGGAAGCGGCGGAGAGGGCCAGGGAGGAAGATCCCCTCGCTGACCCTCTCCGCCGTCGAAGAGTGGGGCGCAGACGACAGGCACACAATCGTCGACCCCCATAGAGGGACTCTGGGCGCCGGATATGGGTGGACTAGTCCGGCGCCTGACAGAATAGGTCCTGAGGTTGAAAGCGTTTTACAGGAACGCTTCGCAAAAAGATGATAGGTGAGAGAGGGGGAACCTTGTACACTTCCCCCCCCCCTTCAAGTTGGATCTGACAGTTGAGTTCGGACGACTGCAGACGGGTTCGCGGACGTGTGCCTCGGCGATTCCCGTGTGTCCGCCCTTAATGCAGAGCGAAGGAACCCCCCAGGGTTTTAGTGGGTATGCCGTCTCTTTTACACGACGGAGAGCCCCACACACCCTCGGCCCCCTCTTTACAGGGGCCTTGAGGACGGTGCATAAGGCTGCATTTCCCTGGGAAAAAAAAAAAAAAAAAAAAAAAAAAAAAAAAAAAGGTTAGGTTAGGTTAGGTTAGGTTAGGTTAGGTTTTTTTTTTTTTTTTTTTTTTTTTTTTTTTCTTGTAGGAAGGAGGAAATCCTCATGGATACCCCGAGAGGAGTGATGTCCGACTCCGCCGGACTCAGCGACCTACGGACTAAAACCATCCTCCCTATACTGATGTCCTCTGACAATAGTCAGAGTCGTTGTACAACGGACATTATAATTTTATAAATTATTTTTTATTTTTGTAATTTTTCTTGTATTGTGTCTGCAGAGAAATGATAATTCTTAAGAACTACATTCTCTGCGTTCATTCTCTATTTATTTTCTTTTATCTCATTAATTATATTTTTTCGGTCTATTACACTTGTTCTTAATCATGAAACTTTTTATTATCTTTGTTTGTACATCTGTTAGTTCTACTTTATTGATATTAATATATTCTATTATAACATACAATTCAACATTTCCAAAAAATATGATTTATAAAGCTATGATTAGTTTAACGATTTATTGATATTAACTATGATTATATTATATTTATGTTATTGGTATATATACTAATTATATATAAATAACATACATTATTTATCTTTATTTCTATTAATTACCGTTTTCGCTATGTTAATACAAAATTCTGTTATTACATTTTGGCTATCTTTGTTTGCGATGAATATACTAATATTTTCTCTACAAATTTTATTTTGTAATATCTGTTCCAGTTCAAAGCGCTGAAGATCATGAACTGGACAGTCAAAAAGAATATGCGGGACCGACTCCATTGCATCCGGGTCACATATGCATGATGGGCTCTCCTTACACTTAAACCGGTTCAAATATTCGGAGAACCCACCATGGCCGGTCATCACTTGAGTCAAGACGCCAGCTGGCTTTATCTGCCGGATCAAGGTTAGGTTAGGTTAGGTTAGGTTAGGTTAGGTTAGGTTAGGTTAGGTTAGGTTAGGTTAGGTTAGGTTAGGTTAGGTTAGGTTAGGTTAGGTTAGGTTAGGTTAGGTTAGGTTAGGTTAGGTTAGGTTAGGTTAGGTTAGGTTAGGTTAGGTTAGGTTAGGTTAGGTTTTTTTTTTTTTTTTTTTTTAATAAAACTACATTTCTCCACAGACTCCAGGGTCCGTGCCATTTTTTAAGGGAGTTTGGACTTTATTGAGCTTACAATTTTTATTACAAAAGGGACATCAAGTACTTAACTAGGGACGTAGAACGGAAGTTTTTTTTTTTTTTTTTTTTTTTTTTTTTTTTTTTTTTTTTTATATATATATATTTTTTTTTTTTTTTTTTTTTTTGTTTTTTTTTTTTTTTTTGTTAGAATGTTAGTTCTTTTAGTTATACTTCTTTCTTTCTTAATTTAAATAATAATAAGTAATTAATACTTTTATCATACTTCCGTTTTGACATTTTACAACTTTGTTTTTGGAGTATGCGTGAGCATCCACAGCAGACCAGTGTCCGCGGGCAGCACCCGTTCACGAGTTGACCCGTGCATCAGCCATCGCCTTCCTCAACCGTATTTGGGGGAAGATGGCGACCCGACACACAACGCCGCCGCTCGCCAACACTTTTAAGTGGGCATGACTGTTGTGGATGCTCATACATACTAGTTGTCTTTACTGAACAGAAATACAATAAACGATTGCAAATGGAGTTACATTGATAAAGTTAGAAAGTTAATTAAGAAATTAATATTATGATTATGGGAATTACTTATGGGAAGAACTTAATTTACAAATTAATAGTTATGGTTAAGGGAAGGAAGTTATACAATTTGAGAGACTTATCAATCTATTTGTTGCTAGGAGGATGGGGTGAACGACGAATTGACATTAATGGGAATTGATTTACAACTAAGTTACTATTATACAAATTTGGCTTAAAAGACGTTTTACAGGGGAGGTTCATTGGGGGTTTCACTCCAAGCCCGGGTCGCATTTCAGCAGGGCCTCCACTACCACACTATTACGATCTCTGATGGCCATTTTGAGGTTGTAGTCTAACATGGTTTCCGCGCTTGCAACCATCGTCTGCCTAACAAACCGCCCAATGGCATCGTCTTCATCGTCTGCGTAATAAGTGAAGGTTCCGGTGTGACGGGAAACTGCAACGACTGCGTGTGGGACGCTCTCGTGCAGTTTCATTTTGCTTTTGGTTTTAACTGCGATTACGGTCTTGTACGTCAGCCCCTGCGCTTCGTGTATGGTTAGAGTGCGCGATCCCTCTCCCTTTCCATAGCCCTGGCTGGTAAGGGTTTCCTTTTCTTCCTGGGTGTGAACCAGGAAGAGGGTGTTTGGAAGGGATTTTGGGATCGCGGCACCCGTGTACCTTTCGAGATGCAGGGACCTTATACGGGGAGCTGAGGAATACACTCCAGAGTAAATTTCTCTCAGAGCGTACGCGACATCTATAGGGTTCCGATGCGTGCATAACAACTCCTGGCTGATGTTCGTTACCAGGTTTGGGCGATTGTACCTTAGCTCGAATAGGTTTTCCCTGTCGATGTAAGGTAGCTGGTTGACATCTCCTATGAGGACAAGTTCGTTAACTCTGGACAGCCTGGAAGCCATTACTATGGCCCCGAAATGGTTCATGAGGGCTTCGTCCACCATGAGGCGGGCATAGCTCTCATTCTTCTTGAAACCATTTACAAGGACCGAAGCCATGGTGCGCACCTTGGTTTTTACCAGGTCTCCGATTCGGTGCGCTAGCTTCTCCCTTAGATCTTTGGCTGCCTCAGTTGTTGTTGTTATGATAACGTCCTTGTCCGCATCGAAGTGTCTTACCACCCAAGTTGTCTTACCGCATCCTGGAACTCCGTTGACCCATTGTATCTTCGGTACCTCCCAGTGTTTCCAAAATGTCTCGATCTCAGAGTCCTCCGAGATGGCTTGCGCCATTTGTAGGACTCTGTCATCCAGCATAATTTTGGTGCACCGGGCGATAACTACAATGGGATCATTTTGAGGTGTCGCGTACTTGGGACTGCCAGTTCGCTCCGTCTCTCCCTCGTCCAGGAAAACAAAACCACTTGTTGCATTGTAAGCCGCCATATACTGACCCGACATTGCACCCTTGATGACCTGGGAATTGTCGTTGTCGTATACTGCGGCTTCGGCTTCTTCGAGTCTCTCCTGTAACAGGCGGGATTCGAGGACACTGCCCTCATTTTCCCTCCTGTAGGACTGCAGGATGTTTTTGCAAGTCCGGAGATTGACTTCTCTAGTCGCTCTCGTTATTGCGAGAAACTCGAAAAAGGCGTTTGCTGCGTGGCCTGATGGTTCCTGTGCCGGGATATAACGTGGCGGACTGACTTGTCCCATGTCGGCTCTGAATCGAACTCTCTCTTTGTGTGGGGCTGAATTTGATGATTTCTTTTTTGTGGGCAATGGGTTATGGGGATCTGACGGTTGGCGGAATAAGTTTTGTGCCGCTGCTTTGAAGGACGCCAGGTACGCTGCGAGCCGGCCCTTGGTCTTAGTAGGGCTGCGCTCCTGACTTCTTCTTGCTGCCTCAGTTTTCTCCTGGAGCCGTTCCGAGCCGCTTTTGGTGGTGGGGATGGGATGCCCCCAACAATCGGTTGCGTTTGTGTGTATTGGCTTTTTGAGGTAACTGAGGTTTTCACCTCTATCCTCATACACTACTACCTCGTGGTGTTCGGAGGCCCTAACGCAACCAAGTTGGTCTGCTACATCCCCTTTGGAGTGTTCAATCACCATAGCGTCTACGCTTATCACTCGGGCTATGTCCGCATTTTCTGCTATAACGGATAGAAGCTGGCTGGCTTTAGCAAAAGGCGTCCCGTCCGCCCACTCGATTAGTGCGACCGTTTTGTTTTTCAGTCGCACCAATCGGCATGGACAGTCCGTGACAACCAATGCTGGCATTGCATCGAATGCTTTTCGCTTCATTGTCGTTTTGAAAGTGCTTCCGTTAAGTAGACATGCTAGCCCGGGTGATATCCGCACTCGGCCTTTGTTTCCAGGTAGGCAGAAACTTATTCCAAGCCTCTCCCTTCTGTCGTCCATAAAGAGAGCAACGCCTCGGATACGAATTCCGGGCTCCCCATGCTCTCCGTATGTCAACAGCTGGGAGATTTGCGTGTTTTTAGGTTGTGGTGGGAGTTGGATGGTGGGAATTTGGGTGGACTGAGATGTGCTTGGGGGGAGGGGTGGGAGATTTGAGTTTCTGGCTGCCGCCGTTTGGAAGCACCTCTCCACAAATGCCAGGAATTGACCTCTGTTTTCTGTGTCTGCCAAGATGGTCGGCAGATCAGGTTCCAGTATTTTCCTGCGCATTATGATTTCGAGGTCCTGCCGAGCGGCTGAGAAACGGGGACATTCCTGTATTACATGCCAAACTGTTTCTGAAAAGTTTGGATCGCACTCACATGCCGAGCTATCCTTGAGTCGGAACCTGTGGAGATATTCGGATATTCCGCCGTGTCCTGTCATAGCTTGCACTACGAAGGGCGACAATTTCACCGTTCGGGTCAATCGGAATGCCTCTCTGACATCCGGTAGAAATCGTTTGGTGATTGTGCCTGTGCTCGAGGTTTCGTACCGATCCTGCCAGGTGCGGATGGTTTCGTCTCGGATCTTTCTTCTGACATAGGACAGGGGAATTTTGCTGTAATCTTCGGAGGCGCACATGAGTGCCGCTGATTTCGCGAGCTCGTCGGCCCTTTCATTTCCAGCGGTTCCCACGTGCGCTCTCAACCAGTAGAACCGAACATTTCTTCCTTCCGCTTTGATCTTACCAATGGTTTCCTTTATGCTCCTTGCTAGCGGATGGCTGGTTTTTGGGGTTTTGAGCATATCGAGTGATGATCTTGAGTCACTCAATATATTGACCATGCGGTTTTTGCTCATTTGTACCAGCTTGGTCGCCCTATGGAGAGCATAAAGTTCCGATTGGAAGACTGTGCATTCGGAATGTAGCTTGAAGGTGGCGAATCCAATCTCTCTCCCTTCGTCCCACCAGGTTAAGGCAGCACCTACGTGACCCTCAATTTTACTGCCATCAGTATATATTTGGGGTCCGGTGATTTGGCTGGTGTCGGTGTCAAGGAGCTCGTACTCCACGGATGTTCTTGTGGACGGGTGTGGTTGGTCCATAAAGCTTTCGCTTTGTTCGAGCTCCTTTTCCGGGGGGAGATAGTCTAGAGAGAGACTCTTTTTCGCTTTGTACAGGTTTACTGCCTCAAGGATTCTCAGGTCTATGGGGATCAGTCCTGAAAGAGCGAGTGCTGAAGTGAGGGAAACAGTACGGTAGGCCTTACACACTTTTTGGGCAAATCCTCTCTGTAGGGCGAAGAGCTGTGATCTATTCATTTCAAGATCCACTGCTGTTCCCCAAACATTTGCCGCATAAGTGAGTATAGGTTCCACCACTGAAACGTATATTGTTCTCGTTACTTCACTGTTCAGACCCCAAGTCACCTTCGCCGCACACGCCAGCTGTTTGTAAATGTCCGCTACTTTTTTACATTGTGCGGAGACGTGTGTTTTGAAAGTGAGCTTGCGGTCTATTACAAGGCCTAGTAGTTTTACTTCCTCCGCGAGGCTAAGTCTGACGCCAGACATGAATAGGTTTGGGGAGTGATACTTCAACTTTTTTGTTAGTAGCATCGCGTTGGTCTTATGCGGTGCGAAGTTGAGTTTGTTGAGGACTCCCCATTCCACTATCATCTCTAGCGTTTTGTTAGCCTCCTGCTCTAGGGTATCTGACTGGCTTGTGAACACGAGAACCACGTCATCAGCGAAAGCTTGACAGTATACTTTTTCAAACTCCAGTTTGCGAAGCAACGAGTCCAGAATGAGATTCCAAAAGGTTGGTCCAGCTATGGAACCCTGTACACAACCCTTTGTGGTTCCCTTCTCGTGTGCTGCTCTGGCGTAGTTGACCTTGACTTTACGGTCTTCCAAGTATGAGCATACTGTCTCATAGAGGTTGGATGGACACCTCTTTTTCGCTAGCTGATGCTTCAGGGCGGGCCACCACGCGTTGTCAAAGGCGCCCTCTATGTCCAAAGAGATGAGGAGTACGATTTTCTGACTGTTTACTCCTTTTTTAATGTGCTCTAGTAGATCGTAGAGGGCGTCCTCAGTTCCACGCTGTGGTGTGAAGCCGTACTGTTTCGGGCTGAGTGTTGGGAGGAGATGCCATTGGAGTCTGCCGACTAAAAGCTTCTCGACTATTTTACCTAGAACTGACAAGAGACCGATTGGCCGGTAAGACTTTGGTTGTGTGTAGTCTGTTTTGCCTGGTTTCCGTAAGATGACGACATGAGCCTCTTTCCATTGCTTGGGAAAGTACTTTAGCGACAGGCATTTATTTGCTATCGCCATGAATACCTCCCTTTCACAATGGATTGCGGCGGCGCATATATCAGCGGTCAGCCCATCTGGTCCCGGGGCTTTTTTTGGATTCATTGATTGGAGTACTGAATCCAATTCCGCTGAGGTGAATGGTGGGTCGTCATCTGGTAGCGATGGTATGTCTCTTGTCCGATCGCGGATTACCGAGTGGCACGGATGGTCTGTGCTTTCGGTGTCGTCGGGATAAAAGGTTCTGGCTAAGAGCTCTGCTGAAGCCTGTGGGGACAAGGTGTTTCCTTCTGAGTCCCTGAGGAGGACGTCATCCTTCCTTTGTGAGGTTCTTCTGATGACTCGATAAATTTTGTCCCACATGCTCTCTCTGTCCTGTGTTGTGCAGAACTCTTTCCAGCTTTCCGTTTGTGCTTTTTCGGCTTTCTCAGTGTACTCTGCGCGGGCGGTCTGGTACGTTTTGACGACCATCTTGACCCGGCTGGGGGCGGCGTTTCTTATGCGTCTTTTCTTTCTTATCACTTCTCGTTTGATATCATCAAGCTGTTTTGTATACCAGGACGGGACCGGGTCCCCTTTCCTTTGTCCTATCGTGGGGATGGTGTTCACGCAGGCTTTGTGTATACAGTTTGTATAGCTTGTGATGATATTTTCGAGGCTCTGTGTGCTATCAGATTCTCTCACGGACTCTGGCGTAATGTTTTCCTCTTGTAGACAATTCTTCATGTTGGACTTGAATTCAGACCATTTTGCCTTCTTGGTGTTGTATCTGCGCGTCGTTATAGGTTTTAGTGGTTCTAATTCCTTTCCGACGCGCAAATTGAAGGTGATGCTGTTGTGGTCTGATGTCGTAAGAGTACTATCTATTCGCCAGTCTTTGATTCTCCCAAGAAGAGGCAGGCTGCAAGCTGTGACGTCTACTCTGCTCGTGCACGCCCTCCCCCTCCTGTAAGTCTCAAAGGTTGGTTCGTCTCCGGTATTTAGAATCTGAAAGTTCATTTCGTTAAGAAACGCACCATAGGCTTCTCCTCTCTCATTTTCAGACTCGCTGCCCCACCACTGGCTCCAAGCATTTACGTCACCTGCGACTATGATGTTGTTTGTCGCTAGTTTTTCGCAGAATGCTTTGGTTCGGTGGATGTTTTGCTCTATGTCTTGGTCCCCTTCGTAATATACAGATATCACTCCTAGCCGTAGATCGTTGTTGACCAGTAAGACTGCTGCTTCCGTCTCGGTCACCAGCTGAGGGTCATGAATGACCTCCAGCGTATCACCGAAGATGATTACAGCTGCCTTAACTGGTTTCTTCCTGTTTTGCGTGCATTGGATAATTCGTGTTCCCGGGTATTGTTTTAATTCGCCTGTGTTCCCTACGTAGGGTTCTTGTACCAAGGCGATTGAAACACCCTTATCCTTTGCTGCTTTCAGGAGTTCTACTGTGGCGTTTTTGGAGCGTTGCAGGTTTGCTTGGATGAAATACAAACCTGCTCTGCCATTACTTTGGGGGACTGAGCTTTCGATCTCATGGTTGCCTTTAGCAGTAAGAAATTCTTGCTCTCGCTATGCCATCCCATTTTTGCCTCTCTGGACACAGAACGCTGTACGCGTTATGATTCAGATCAGCAGTTGGAATGTTGGTCTTGTTCGCGTTCGAGCAATTCTTACATTTGGGCAATGATCCATCTTTACGGGCCTTGCAATTCTCCCAGGAGTGTGACTTGCCGCAATGACTGCAGCTCACGTCAGCCTCCCGGCAGACTGCTTTGGTGTGGCCGAAACCGAGGCATTTAGTACACTGTACTAAAGGCGAGTGGTCTATCACGGGTCTCCTTTGGATACCCATGTAGATCTTGCCTGCCTCAGTCAGGATCTTGTGGATCTGTGGTGAGACCTCTAACACTGGATGGCATTCGAGTGGGTTGCGAGCCTTCTTTCTATACCTCACTCTGATTGTGGTATCTTTCAGGTCTACGCTTTGCAGAAGATGTTTGTTCTGCATCGTGAGGTTGGCGACAATCTCCTCGTCTTTAAGGTATGCAAGGACGTCTCTGATGATGATGAGTGGATTGCCCGCTTTCGCGACCTCCACTCTGAGGGTGTTGTCCATCTTGACACGACTTTGGACGAGATTGAGGTCTTCCTTCGTTCCGCAGCTCAAGACTACCTTCCGGTTTCTTGCTTTGCGGACTCGGTCAACTCTTGCACCCGTCGACTTCGTGTCAAGTGCGTCCCGTATCCTATCGATGAGATTGTCTGCTGTACTCTCAGGGTTTTCCGTAGACACAATCAGAGTGTGGTTGGCTTTTCTCTCTGGTGGTGAGGGTTTTTTCAAGACCTTTGCATACGTCGGCTTATCTCCCGCTTGGGCCAACTCATTTTCGATGTTGAGTGCTGGTGGTGGGGTGTTGAGCTTCTCTTGCCTCATCGTTCGAAGCTCCGATGAGACGGCCTCGAGTCGCTCTGTTATGGGCTGAATATGGTCTTTTATATTAATCTGTGGGGGTGGTGGTGGTGGTGCGTTAATGCTTGTTTTCTTTAATGACTGAACCGACTGGTTGAGCGATTGGATTTCTTTTATAACTATGTCATTGTTGGGGGTGGGGGGAGGTGTTTTGACGTTGATTATTTTCAGGCTCTCTGCACTTTTTTGTTGAAGGTCTGAAAGGCCCAAAGCGAACTTGTGCGTTTCACGTCTTAGCTCGTCGATTTGGTTCTGAAGAGCCTCAATGCTGACCTTAAGGCTTGCATTGTCGCTTCTCAGAGGTCCAAGGTCGACGGTTTTTTGGTTGGTATTTGCACTTGTGATTAGGCCCTTCAGAACCTTCACTTCTGATGTGATTTCTGTTATTAGTCTGTGAGGCTCTCTGGTTTCGAAGCCTTGCCAGTCGCGGATTGCTTTTGTTTCTTTAAGTGTTGCTGCAATGTCGCTTCTGGCAAGGCCTACCTCTTGGACTAGGTCTTTAGTCAGATTCATCAGTGCTTTGGTGTGCGCTCTCTCAACCCGCACGAGCTCGTTCGCGTGCCTGGTGCGTTCTTTTTCCAGGTTCATGATGTGTCTTGATCGAGAATCGGATAGGGACAGGACTGTTTCATAAAGAGTCTGCAGGGATTCAAGTGCTATTTGTTTGCACTCTCGCTTCATATTCCCTGCAGACTCCAATGCGTCCTTCGCTTGCAGGAGTGTTTCGTTGGCAAGCTTTGTGGCCATGTCCATCTCGACCCCTGTGCGCTTTCCTGCACTGCCGACTAGCATGCTAGGTCTGCTCCTACGTGCACAGGGGTCCGGAATGTCCATGACCGACGTTGTTGAATCCGATTCTCCATCGGACACAATTTCTTTTGGTGGAGAGATTCCGCATTGCTCCCAGTCTTTTATTTTGTCGACGGCCGCCTCGAACGCAGCATTGACTTCAGGAACAGATGTTGACTCCATCCCTGTTACGTCACTGGCCGCGGTTCGTGCGGGCGTCGTCAAAATTTGGTCCGAGAGCACTCGTTTCTTCCTCTCCGGCACCTGAGGGGGAACCTTTTCACTTTCCGCTTTTTTTGATTTGGGCGGTCGCTCGGCTTTTGATGATTGGGTGGATTTTGTCATTGCTAGTTTTTTTAGCACTTTTTTGTGGAGGGATACTGATCTCGAGGTCTGTGGGCCTGCCTCGATGTTTTCGGGGTTTGAGGTGTTTGCTTGTGACGACATTATTGCGTGTTTTATGGTAAAATGAAATTTAAAAACTACAAAGAATTGTGATAAAGTCTCTTAAAAGCTAGTTATTACACAAGTTATCAAATATTATTATCTAAGACTTACAGACTATGTCCCTAGGTGAGTACTGTTGCTCTGCGCGCTCTGCGTTGTGATGTGGCTGGCTTCAATGAGGAAATTTGTGATGCGATGGTGGATTTTGGCAATTCTGGCGGGGCCAATTTGTAGAGCTCGGAGCGCTGATTTCAACAACTCCAAACACGGGGGGTCTAGCTCCAGCGGTTTCCGAGTTATGGCTCGGGGGGGTGAGGTAAAAATCTCGAGGGGGGTCGGGGGGGGGGGGGGGGGGGTGGATGGGGGGGTTTGGGGGGGGGGGGTTGGGGGGTTTGGGGTAGGGGGGTGGGGGTTGCTTGGGGTTGGATGGGGAGTGGTGCTAGGGGTCTGCCGACCCAATAGCCGTGGAATAAGGGCAGGAAACCACAGTTAAGAGCTGTGGGGATGAAGGGGTGGGGGTGGGGGTGGAGGGGGTAGTTCGGGAGAGGGGTGGGGTTTGGGGTGGAGAGAGGGCAGGTGATCCCGGTCCGGATGAGTCCAAACACGGGGGGTGAAGGTGGAGGGGTTGAGGAGTTCCCTCGAGAGTACCTGGTGCTGCAAGCTGGTCTGATGGGCGAAGTCTCAACGATGGTCCTCCGATCTGCCGAGGGGTCTTGAGGACGTCTGCGGAGTCGCCACGGGAGTCCGAGTGTGGCAAAGTTTCTAACCTTAATTTCGGGTGCACGTGCGAGCACGTGGTGACCGCGTGGTTTGGTTGGTGTTCCACTTCTCAATAACTTTGCTTCCCGTGGACGGATCTTCAAAATTTTTGTGTCGCCAGATAGGTGAAATTGGCGACAACAGGACTAAGAAAACCGCTTTGACGACTTACTTGTCTCCTCGGCGTTATTCGAAGGCAAAGTCTAGCCCTTGCTGTTCCTTTACCCTTTGATGGATTCACTTGCGCACATGTATCCTGGCGAGTCACTCACTTATCTCACTCACTATATCACTAGATTTTGCGTAACTTGAAAAAATTCAATTTTTTTGAATTTTTTGCGCGGAGCTGATGTTGTTTATGTCGTTTCTGGGTACGTACTTGGGTTAGGTTAGGTTAGGTTAGGTTAGGTTAGGTTAGGTTAGGTTAGGTTAGGTTAGGTTAGGTTAGGTTAGGTTAGGTTAGGTTAGGTTAGGTTAGGTTAGGTTAGGTTAGGTTAGGTTAGGTTAGGTTAGGTTAGGTTAGGTTAGGTTAGGTTAGCAGCGACGGATCGTGGCAGGCGGTGGTCTCTTTCTGCGAAGCGGTGATGGCGCAGAAAGAGGCCGCGGAGCGGGCGAGGGAGGACGACGTCCTCGCGGACCCGCTCCGGCGTAGACGAACTGCGGGGAGGAGAAGGCGGTTCGGGCGCCTTCTCGCTCTTTCGTAGTGCTGTGCGGATCATCGGTGGAGAGTCGGGGGATTCTCCACTGGCTTGCACGATCCCACACGTCTGGGGGATGGCCTCAATGAGCCGGGTCATCCCTCCATTGGCCGGGGCCCGTCATCGGTGACGGGCCGGCCGCCGGGGCGAGATGGTGATTGCTAACGCTACCCCATTTCGCCCTACTAGGCGGCAGACTGCTCATCCCGGGTTTTTAGTGGGTAACCTCACTTACTACCCCCCCGTGGGGGTAGTAAGGCCCTTCAGGCGAGGACTCCCACATAACCACTCCGCTCCCCCCGGGGCGGGTGGTATCCATAAAGGATTTTCCCGGGTGAAAAAAAAAAAAAAAAAAAAAAAGGTTAGGTTAGGTTAGGTTAGGTTGGCGGGTCTGGGTTTATTCATTAATAGTTGCTTTGCCTAGCTTGCATGCCTTGCGCTGCTTGTTTTGGATAAACTCAGGCCTTCCTTACTCATCCCGGATGGGTAAGGAGGCAACGGTCTTAGGGGAGAGCGCAAGTCGTGATGATCCCTAAGGCAAGTCTGACGGATACCTTCTCGTGGTGCTGCCCGTTATTGGTTTGTTTCCTTCTGAAGCAAACGTAACAGAACTTCGTCAGGCGCCGCGTCATCGCATCTCATCATTTCATGCTCATCAGTCCATCTCGTCTCACCACATTATCATTCATCTTTTTTTTTCATTTCCCCATACTTCGTATCTCTTTTTTAAAGAGAGCCTGAACTGTGGTGTGATATGGTCCTTCGTCTCATAATCGTTTCGCTATTTTCCATTTCTTTCACTTCTTCATATTCACCTGCGTCATCCTAATTTAAAGCCCTGATGCCCGGCGATGGGATGGATGCATAGGGCACAATGGAGGAGTAGCGACTCCAAGTCGCTCTTGGCAGTGGGCCTTATAGGCCCTGGGCGCGGCAGGGAGGACCAACTCGGCCACCCTGTCGGGCAAAACTGGAGGGGCAGCTGCCTTACTGCAGCTGCAGCGGACCTTCGGGTTGTGGGATGGCCGGTCTGCAAGGCCGGCGGCGCGGCAGGGAGGGTCAACTCGGCCACCCTGTCGGGCACCTTCTCGGACGGCAGTCGCGTTACAGTGGCTGCAGCGGACCTTTGGGTCGTGGGATGGCGGGCCTCCAAGGCTCGCGGCGCGGCAGGGAGGGTCAACTCGGCCACCCTGTCGGGCTCCATGCGTCTCCGAATCCCACGGTTTCGGTGCCCGCCTATGGGATGCATGGCTGGGGGGAACCCGGTCGCGAGGGCACCAAAAAAGGGGACCTCACCCCTTCAAAAAGGAAAAAACAAATATGGATCTACAAGCGTTTGTTAACAATCCTCAGGTGGGAGAATCCCACCCCTCTCTTGAAGAGGGCAGCCCCAACGTATATGAGGGGGGCAGCAACCGCTTCGTGGGCTCCGGCCCACGCACCAACGACAATGGCTATTCTAAAAAGGACACCGATTCTGCAAACAAATATGATGACCACGGCAAGCTAAAAGACTGCACGGAGGAGCACGCACCATCTCGGTGCAATGAGCTGGTCCCGTTCTCAATACGGGTACCTAGAGTTGTACTGGAGCGCATAGACAGCGCCAGACCAGACACTCTGAGAGTGGACGCCGCGGCAGGGCCAGAGCGCAACCCTTGCGCCACCTCTGCCGCCGCGTCAATGGACGTGAGTGAGGAGGAGGCAGCGGGCGTCCCTTCTGCGCCTGAATCAGGTGCGGGAGTGGCCCCGCTGCACGAATTGCTACGGATCCCGACTCCAAATTTATCGGAGACGGAGTCCGACGAGTCTGCGATGACTTGGGAGACCGTATCTTCTCGCGGCTCCCAAAGGAGAAGGAAGAGACGATTGGAGGAGGACGATGGGGACCTCAGTGACCCCTTACCGTCACCAAAGGTCCCGGCCGCTCGACGCGGTAAAGGACGCGGAAAGGGAAGGCCGCCCACCACCGGCCAGTATGTCGGCCTGGCAAAAGCCAAGGCCGAGCTGAACCGGGCGCGGGAGGAGGAGCTGAGGCTCACCGCTGAGAAGGAGCTGGCGGAGGAGCTGCAGCAGAGGAGAGCGGCATCTTCGGCCGCCCAGTTCCTTAAGGTGCCGGAGCCTCCGGCTACCAGTCTGAGGCTGGGTGAGTGTGATGCCGCTCATCTAGAGAAGATCCTGTTGGACTCAGTGGACACTGTCCTAACGGTGGCCACCAAGTCCAAAAATCTAAAAGGCACGAGCGTGAAGGCCCTGAAGGACGCTGCGATGACTATCAAAGCGTCCTTCCAGGAATCGCGGGCCCGCTCGATGCCCGAAGAGATGGCACTGCTGGTCAAAGCCAACCAGCAGCTGGCGGCGGAGCTCAAGGAGCTCCGTCGCCAAATGGAGGAGATGAGGTTGACTCGGGTGGTGGCGCCAGTGGCTCAGCCCCCTATGCCCCTCATTGGCGACGAGGCGATGCGGAAGGTCATGGTGCAGGTGGGCACCATGATCAACGCCCGCTTCGAAGGTCTGGAGGAGCGGCTGCTGCCTGCGAAAACTCTCAGACCCCCGCTCGCCGTAGATCGCCGGAGGGCGCCTGAGATGCAGACGCCGGTAGCAACCACCAGCCGTGGAGCCGCCCCGGTGAGTGCCCCAAAGAAGACGGGCCCCGATGTGCGGCCAGCAGCGGCTTCAAGTCGTGGAGCCGCCCCTGGCGGCACCCCAGGGTCAAAGAAGAAGGCCAAAGGCAAGGCTGCGAAGGGCCCCACTCCTGCGCCCGTCGCACTGCTGCCTGCCCCTGCCCCGCCTCCTCTGACTGAAGCGTGGCACGTGGTGACCAGACGCGGCCTGGAAAAACGGAGGGACAGGGGAGCGGCTGCCAAGGAGCAGGGACCTGCTCGTCCGGCGCCACCGGCTCCAGTTCCGCTTCCAACACCGCCTGGGAGAAGGAAGCCTCCGCCCAAAACAAAGGGCGCAGCCAAACTCCGCTCCCCCCGCACCGCAGCTGTGGTAATCACGCTGCAACCGGGAGCGGCGGACAAGGAGGTGACTTACAAAAGCGTCTTGGCAGAGGCCAAGACGAAAATTAAGCTCTCCGAGCTGGGTCTGCCGCCGTTGACCATCCGGACGGCGGCTACCGGGGCCCGGATCCTGGAGGTTCCTGGCGAGAACAGTGCCGCGAAAGCGGATCTCCTCGCTGGGAAACTGGAAGAGGTATTCGGCGGACAAGCGGATGTGAAAATATCCAGGCCGACTACCACCGCTGACATGCGAGTATCCGGCCTGGATGACTCAGCCACGTCAGATGAGTTGGCGAGTGCGCTGGCGACCCAAGGCGGGTGTGCCGTTGCAGCAGTGGCCGTAGGGGCCATACGACGGGGACCAGCGGGGATGGGGACGGCGTTTGTGCGCTGTCCCGTCTCCGCTGCAAAGAAGATTGCGGCCAGTGGGCGCGTTCTGGTGGGCTGGGTGGCGGCGCGAGTCGCCATCCTCGACCCCAGGCCGCGTCGCTGTTTCCGCTGCTTGTCGTTGGGCCACGTAGCAGCCCAATGCAAAGCCGAGGTTGACCGCAGCGACGAGTGTTACCGCTGCGGTCAAAAGGCCCACAAGGCCCGAGAATGCTCCGCTGCCCCCCGCTGCTCACTTTGTGCGGCTGCGGGTAAGCCAGCGGACCACCTCTCCGGGGGCAAGGCATGCGCCAAGCCCCCGTCAAAGTCAGGGGCTCGGCGGAAGGCCGTCGTGACTGAGGCTGAGGCCCAGTCGCGACAGTCTTCCTCTAATAAAGGACGGGCGGATCGCATGGAGGTTGGTTAGTATGGCCCTAACCTTCCTCCAGGCGAACGTGAACCACTCCGCCCGCGCTCAGGATTTACTCCTGCAGTGCATGGCGGAGCGGTCCATCAAGGTGGCGGTGGTTGCAGAGCCGTACTCGGTCCCACCCAGGAGTGACTGGGTGGGGGGCCTTGACGGTTTGGTGGCAATCACCACACAGTCACCGACTCCATCCCCCCCTCTCGAAGGGCTAACGAGAGGCAGGGGTTTTGTGGCGGCAGGAGTGGGCCCTGTCGTCGTGATAGGTGTTTATCACTCCCGGAATAGGCCCCGGCACGAGCTGGAGGCTCTTCTCGGCGAGGTGGGAACCTTCATAGGTCAGACCCGCCCGCGCCCCGTGATCGTCATGGGGGACCTCAATGCCAAATGCTTGGCGTGGGGGTCCCCATCGACCTGTCCGCGGGGCGTCACCGTGTTAGAGTGGATGGCCGAGATGGGCCTCTGCGTCGTGAACACCGGGAGTGAGAACACCTGTGTCCGCCAATGGGGTGGATCGATCGTCGACGTGACGTTTGCCACCCCAGACCTCGCCTGCCAAATTCGCGACTGGCAGGTGTTGGTGGACGAGGAGACGCTCTCCGACCACCGGTATATCCGGTTTAGCGTCTCCCCGTCCTTGGCGGACACGGTGAGGGAGGGATCAGGCGAGATCGGTCCGCGATGGGCCCTGAAGCGTCTCGACGCCGAGTTGCTGCAGGAGGCGGCCCTCGTCGAAGCGTGGAACGGCACTTCTCTGGAGGGTGACCCCGTAGACTTGGATGCGTTGGCGGACAGACTGTGTGCGGCGTTGTCGCGTATCTGCGATGCCGCGATGCCGCGTGCAACAGCCCCACAGTCCAGACGCCAGGTCTACTGGTGGTCAGAGGAGATTGCCGAACTCCGGAGACGCTGCGTGAGGAGGCGCCGCCGATACCAGCGGTATCGTAGGCGAAGGCGGCAGGAGACGGAGGTGTGCGAGTCTCTGTATGCCGCCTACCGGGACGCTTCGAGGGTCCTTCGCGTGGCCATCGACGAGGCGAAGCGGCGATCCTGGCAGGAGCTGCTGGAAGGGCTGGAGCGCGATCCGTGGGGCCGCCCGTACCAATGGGCGCGGCAGAAGCTGCGTCCATGGGCACCCCCTGTGACTGCCTCGCTCCAACCGGCTGTTCTCCAGAGGGTGGTGGGGGGGCTGTTCCCCGGTCCTCCGGGAGACGATTTCTCGCCACCTTTCGCCGTTTCCACGTCGACCGATCTCGCCGAGGTGGAGGAGGAGGAGCCTGCCCCTGTCTCCGAAGGGGAGCTTGGTGCAGCTGTGCTCCGGATGAGGGCCAAGAACACGGCACCCGGGCCAGACGGCATACCGGGCCGTGTGTGGGCTCTCTCCTTGGAGCACCTGGCGCCCGCTCTCAGGGCCCTGTTTGACAGGTGCCTTCGGGAGGGGAAATTCCCCAGGAGATGGAGAAGAGGCAGGCTCGTCCTTATCAGGAAGGAGGGACGTCCCGCGGACGAGCCTTCGGGCTATCGTCCGATAGTGCTGCTCGACGAGGCGGGAAAGCTGTTGGAGAGGGTGATCGCCGCCCGCCTCGTCAAGCACCTTGAGACGTCCGGACCGGACTTGGCGCCCACCCAGTTCGGGTTCCGGAGAGGTCGTTCGACGCTGGACGCCATCTCCCGCGTCCGCGATCTCTCCGAGGAGGCGTGCTCCAGTGGCGGCGTGATGTTGGCGGTGTCTTTAGACATCGCCAACGCTTTCAACACGCTGCCCTGGACCACGATACTCGGTGGTCTGGAGTACCACCGAGTGCCGCCGTATCTGCGCAGGCTCGTCGAGGACTACCTCTCCTATAGAGAGGTGGTCTTCCCAACGGCGAGCGGGGAGGGTCGGAGCCCCATGGCGCGTGGCGTCCCTCAGGGGTCTGTTTTAGGGCCCCTGCTTTGGAACGTCGGATATGATTGGGCCCTCCGTGGCCGTGGTCTTCATGGCGTCGGCGTCGTTTGTTACGCCGACGACACGCTGATCACCGCCCGGGGTGGTACCTACAGGGAGGCGGCAATCCTCGCCACGGCCGGAGTCGCGATGGTCGTGGCCAGGATCAGGAGGCTGGGTCTGGAGGTGGCGCTCCACAAATCGGAGGCCATATGCTTCCATGGTCCCCGACGGGCGCCACCTGCAGACTCATCGATAGTGGTGGGAGGAACCTCCATCCCCGTCAGGACGACGTTGAAGTATCTCGGCGTCGTCCTCGATAGCAGATGGAGGTTCGAGGCGCACATGCGACGACTGTCCCCCAAATTGTTGGGGGCAGCTGGCGCACTGAGTCGCCTCCTCCCCAATCTTGGGGGTGGAGAGGGCAGCTGCCGCCGCCTCTATACAGCGGTGGTCAGCTCGATGGCCCTATACGGAGCCCCCATATGGTCCGGGGCGCTCGATCGGCGGGAGACCGCCCTGCTGATTGCAGCCCAACGGACCATGGCGGTGAGAGTGTGCCGGGGCTATCGGACACTCTCACACGAGGTGGCGTGCGCCCTCGCGGGCCTGCTCCCCTGGGACCTTGAGGCCGAAGTCTTGGCCTCGGTCTACCGCCGCAGAGTGCGTGCGCGGGAGCGGGATGAGCGACCGGCGCCACGAGAGCTAGCGCATTGGCGCAACAACGCCAGGGCGTTGGCTCTCGAGAGGTGGGAGGGACGGCTCCTCGACGGGTCCACTCAGAGGGGGGATAGCAGTCGACGACTCCTCGACGCTATCCAGCCCGTTCTCCGAGAGTGGATCAATCGGAGACACGGGAAGCTTTCATACCGGCTGACGCAGGTGCTCTCGGGACATGGCTGTTTCGGGAGTTACCTGCATCGAATCGCCCGGAAAGAAGCTTCCCCGGCATGCCATCAGTGCGGCTACGTGGTAGACACCGCCCAGCACGCGCTGGAGGTATGCCCAGGAGGAGCAGCACCGCGACAGACTCTGGTCGCGGTCGTGGGGGGGGACCTCTCATTGCCGACCATCCTCGCCGGGATGGTCGCTGATGAGAGATGTTGGGAGGCAGTGGCCTCCTTTTGCGAGATTATTGTCTCACAGAGGGAGGCAGCGGAGCGTGAGAGGGAGAGAGATCCTCTCTCTCTTCCGCTCCGGAGAGCGCGGACACGGCGGCGAGCTAATCGAGCCCGCACACCGTCTCCGCTGAGAGGGCCTGGGTCGTCGGATGCGGGGGCATCCGGCACCCTTCAGAGATAGGTCCTCTCGCGATGGTGACGCCCCCTCCGTGTTCGGGGGGCGTCACACGAGGTGGAGGGGTGTTCCTATTGACACCCCTCACCGAGGAGAGCCCGCCACTTTACAGCGGGCAGCGGCGTCGACGGGGGCTGCGGTAGAATACTAGCGGTCCCGCGCCCCCCGTCATCAGTCGAAGACGCTGGAACACCGTGGTGGTTTTAGACGGTATGGGTGCCTTCTGCACCGAGTCCGTCATATCCCGTCTGCTCCCCCGGCGGACGGGAATGCGTAACAGCATTTCCCCACGAAAAAAAAAAAAAAAAAAAAAAAAAAAAAAAAAAGGTTAGGTTAGGTTAGGTTAGGTTAGGTTAGGTTAGGTTAGGTTTTTTTTTTTTTTTTTTTTTTTTATACCTGTCCGGGAGCGTACACCTCGTCCCGGCCCGCGAGCTATCCTACACCTATCCTCTGACTTAGTCAGAGTCCTTTTCTGCTCATTCATAAATCGCGCTTCCTTTCTACATCCTTTATCTTTCTTCCATTCATCTATTCTTTCATATCATTTGCTGGTGGGATGCCAGCATTTAATATATCTTTTTATGTACGTGGGGATTATAACTTGGGGTTTCTTTTATTTTTCTTAATGTCTACAAATACAATTTTTCTTTATTCAACTCTTAATACTAGTTTTACATTATTGCTTACTTCTAATACATACTTTAATTTGCTTAGTGTTCTAATGTTGTTTATATATATTTTTACAATATATATAACATGCATTATGTATTGCTACTTTTATTCATTAAAATTACTTTGTTTCCTATTTTTACACAATAATCCAATAAACTTATTCTATCATCCTTATCTATTAGCATACAATTTAAATTAGCCTTTACCAATTTCTTTCCTATTTTCTGCTCAAACTCAAGGCGGTCTCTCCCATAGATGGGACACTCTAAAAGGATGTGCTCAACTGTTTCATACGCGCGGGGCTCACATGGGCATGATGGGCTCTCTTTACACTTAAAACGGTGCAAGTATTCCGAGAACCCACCATGCCCAGTCAGGAGCTGGGTCAGGGTACCTGACAGTTCAATATTTTTCACTACTTTGTAGGCAGTTATCGCGCACGGGAAAAACATTTTTGTTACACCGGCTGTTTCGCCTGTTTGATATCTTCTGTTCCATTTGTCAAGCGAGTCCTTTCGGATCTCCCGCTTGGCAAATGAAACAGGAGTGTAGTCATAATCTGGCGTTTTTCTGCTCCTGAGAGCTGCTTCCTTCGCGAGTTCGTCGGCTCGCTCGTTCTCTTTGAGCCCCGCATGCGCTTTCACCCAGAACAGTCGACATGTTTTTCCCTGTTGCGCGATTACTCCCAGCTCCCTACGCGTCTCTACTGCCAAGGGGTGCAGAGTCTGGCTGTTAACTACAGTTTCCAAGGCTGATCTGGAATCACTATAAATTCCAAATGTCAATTTTGGGCTTTTTGCTACAATTTTTGTGGCCTCACATATGGCCAGGAGTTCTGCCTGGTATACGGTGCAATGGGACGACAGCATAAATTTCCGGTTTTTGGTTTCGGCGTCTTCATTCCAGAGTGATAGAGCCGCTCCGACTTTACCTTCAATTTTGCTGCCGTCCGTGAATATCCGCACATCCTGCGATTTATGTGCGTCTATTTCCGTTTCACTAGACAGGCACATGAACTCCAGGCACATATGTTTGGCGGGATGGGGTACATTAGCGTACGGCTCCAAGTGTTCCATCTCCCTGTCTCCTAATATTGACCGGGGGACTCCTCTCTTTGCCTCGTACAATGCGGCTGCTTCTTGCACTCTGAGGTCGAGAGGCAGTATCCCGGCCAATAGTAGTGCCGAGTTGAGGGAGACGGTGCGGTAGGCCTTGCACAGCTTCTGGGCGAATCCCCGCTGAATAGCGTTTAAGCGCTTCTGTACCCCAATTTTTTCAGTAGCTGGAGCCCAGACACTTGCTGCGTACAGCACCACCGGTTCTACAACTGCCGTATATATGGTCCTAACTATTTCAGGTTAGGTTAGGTTAGGTTAGGTTAGGTTAGGTTAGGTTAGGTTAGGTTAGGTTAGGTTAGGTTAGGTTAGGTTAGGTTAGGTTAGGTTAGGTTAGGTTAGGTTAGGTTAGGTTAGGTTAGGTTAGGTTAGGTTTTTTTTTTTTTTTTTTTTTTTTTTTTTTAATTAGGAAGGAGGAAATCCTCATGGATACCCCGCAAAGGGTGATGTCCGACTCCGCCGGACTCGGCGACCTACGGACTAAAACCATCCTCCCTATGCTGATGTCCTCTGACAGCGATCAGAGACTTTGTTTAGCGAGAATTTAATATTATTCAAAAATTTTGGTGCTTTTTTTTTTTTTTTTTTTTTTTCCAGAAGCTCTAGCGAAATAATAATTTATTTATATTAAAGATTTTAACGATTCCAATTTGCAAATTATATCCAATTTTGTATTTGTTATAATTATCTACTTGTTTTATTAATTTATGCTGTTCTAATATATAATCATTATATATTGTCAGCATAATTTGTTCATCTATTTCTATTTCCTACTATTTTAACTATATTTTCACAAAAATCAAATAGCACTTTTCGGCAAGTATCTGTTCCCATTATCGTTTTTAGGTTATCGACATTTAGTTCTATGTTTATTTGATTTTCTATGTCGTACCTTTTTCGGCTGAAGACAGGACAGTCAAAAAGTAAGTGCGGTATAGTTTCAGGTGTATCGTCTTCACAGATGCATGATGGGTCCGCCTTACACTTGAACCTATTCAAGTATTCGGAGAACCCACCATGCCCCGTCATCGCCTGTGTTAGTAGTTTGTTCGGCTCAAACTTTTTGACTATTCTGTATGCGTCCACAACATTGGGAAGAAACAGTTTTGTCACTGAGGCGGTTTCGCCTGATCTGTATCTCCGGTTCCATTCGTCAAGCGTATCCAAACGAATTTGCCGCTTGACGTATGAGACCGGAGCGTGGTCATAATCTGGCTTTCGTTTTAGTCTTAGGGCAGCTTCTTTCGCCAATGTATCTGCTCGCTCGTTCCCTTCAATCCCAACATGTGCCTTTACCCAGAACAGTGAGACATGCTTGTTTTCTTGCTTAATGGTCCTAAGATGCTCTCTGGCTTTCACAGCCAGGGGATGAGGGGACGTGGCGTTTTGGATCACTTCGAGGGCTGATCTAGAGTCACTGTGAATTTCAAAGCTTTCTTCGGGACGTTGGAGAATCACTTCCGTGGCTTTGACGATGGCCAAGAGTTCAGCTTGGTACACAGTACAGTAATGCGGCAGCTTAAGCTTGAGGGCTTTGATTTCTGTGTCATTGCACCATAGCGACAGTGCGGCTCCAACCTTACCCTCAATCTTACTGCCATCTGTGTATATTTTGATTGCCTGGTTTTTGTCGTTTTCTACTTCCTCTTGGCCATTTAGTCCAATCAACTTCGGACCATAATTTTCCACTGGATGGGGCATATTTATGAAAGGCACCATTTTCTCGACTTCCCAGTCGCCTAGTGATGACCGAGTTATTCCCTTCTTTGCCTCGTACAGGGCGGCTGCCTCCTGTACTCTTAGATCCAGGGGTAGTATCCCGGCCAGCACCAGTGATGAGTTTAAGGAGACTGTTCGGTAAGCTTTACATATTTTTTGTGCAAATCCTCTTTGTACGGAGTTCAGGTGGCGCTGTATTCCGAGTTTTTGAACAGCTGGTGCCCAGGCACTGGCAGCATAAGTGATTACAGGTTCGACTGTTGCGACATATATAGTGCGGATTATCTCCGGATGAAGCCCCCAACTGACCTTTGCAGCCCGTGACAGCTGTTTGTAAATATTTAGTGCTTTTGTACAAATGTTGGCTACGTGTGTATTAAAGGTCAGTTGGTGGTCAATGGTCAGGCCCAGCACTTTTATATTATCAGACATGCCTATGTCGACCCCGCCCATGGTCAGGAGTGGTGTATCGTACCTTAGTTTACGAGTCAGCGTCATCGCATTGGTTTTGTGCGGTGCAAATTTCAGTTTATTTTTGATACCCCACTCCCGAACACATGCGAGGGCGGCGTTGGCCTGTCTTTGCACCTCCAGTCCTGTGTATCCCTGGAACACTAACACCACATCATCAGCAAATGCCTGGACATAGTCACCCCTTGTCGTGAGTTCTTTTAGGAGGGAATCCAGGAGAAGATTCCATAGGATTGGACCTCCAATCGACCCTTGGACACAACCCTTTGTAGTGCTTTTTGAGTATTCAGCACCTGCATATCTCACACTAACTTTTCTATCTTGAAGATAGCTGTCGATGATCCTCCGGAGGTTGACAGGACATTGTTCCTCAGCCAAACGGACTTTTATAGCTGGCCACCAAGCGCTATCAAAAGCTCCCTCTATGTCCAATGATACCATTGTCACCAGTTTTTTCTGTTTTATACCTTCTTTTATGTGGTGAATCAGATCATAGAGAGAGTCTTCTGTGCTTCTTTGGGGCATAAAGCCGTATTGGCGAGTACTAATTCGTGGAAGAAGGTACCATTTCATTCGACAGACTATCATTTTTTCCAGTATCTTCCCCATCACTGGAAGCAAGCCTATGGGTCTATAGGATTTGGGATTTGAGTAGTCATCTTTTCCGGGTTTCCTTAGAGCTATCACTGTAGCACGCTTCCAAATGATGGGAAAGTATCCCAGTTCTAGACATTTATTGGCTAGTGCGAGGTATATGTTTGGCATTTGAAGAATGGCATGCTTACATATATCAGCTGTTAGCCCGTCTGAACCTGGAGCCTTTTTTGGATTGAAACTGTCCACCGCGATCTTTAGCTCCTCCAGAGTAAAAGGAGGGTCATGTTGCTCATCATGGACAACTACGTTTACCTGGTTGGCAGCTTTCCTGATTTGGCGGTGGTCAGTATTATCCTCGGTCTCCAAATCTTCTGGGTAGAAGGTTTCTGCTAGTTCCCTGGCCGATTCCAATGCTTCCAAAGGTCTTTCGTTCTTTACTAGGGGTTGGTCTTCATGTCGCTTCGATGTTCTTCCAATCACTCTATAGATTCCCTGCCATAGTCCCTCATTTGTCTGCTTTTCACAAAACCCCTTCCAACTGGCAATCTGCGCTTCTTTCGCTCTGCACTCATAATTTTCTTTTGCCTGTAGGTACTCGTCGACGACTTTCTTTTTACGGACCGGCGCCGCGCATCTTATCCTGTTCTTTTTGGTGGCTACTTCTCTCTTCAGTTCCGCAAGCTCTTGGGACCACCACGGCATGTTGAAATCCTCCTGTGCTTTCTTCTGTGGAATTGTTTGTTGACATGTTTCCACTATAGTATATATAAATAATTCTATTGTCTGTTCCAAAATGTTTATGTCCGAGATGTTGTTAATTTTTGTTTCATTAATTTCATGTTCCAGAATTAATTGGGCCAGTTTCTCATGAAATTGACTCCAATTAGCTTTTTTTGTATTGTACTGCCTTGTAGTTCTCTTAATATTGATGCCCTTTGATTTTTGTAACAGGATTTTAAAAACTATGCCGTTGTGGTCCGAGCTCGTCAAGCCTACATCAACCTTCCAGTCGTCTAACATGTCCAGTATATCCTCGGAGCAGGCTGTCACGTCCACGGAACTAGTGTACGTTATGCCCCCTCTTACTGTGTCAAATGTAGGAATATCACCCTCGTTAAGTACTTGTAGGTTCATGTCACCGAGCGCACCTGCCATGTCCTCTCCTCTGTGGTCAACTGTTCGGCTGCCCCACCAGGTACTTTTTGCGTTGCAGTCACCTCCTATAACTATCCTCGTGGGCCCCAGCTTTGCATCTATTTTCTTTAGCTGTTCCAGGTAGGGTTCAATGGGAAGGTCTTTTTCGAAATAAAAAGAAACTACGGTTAGTTCCCATGAACTGGTACGAATCCTAACCACAGCGATGTTTTTCGTGGTTAGTTCTGGGTACTGTATGACATCAAGTTCCTCATCAAAGACAGCGATTGCAGCCTTTACAGTACCCTCTTCCTGGTCAGTGTTTTGAAAGATTCTAACTCCTCCGTGTTCCCTCATCCTCCTGATCCCTCCCACATACGGCTCCTGAAGCAGCGCAATACAATATTTCCTTTTTTTTGCCTCGATGAAGAGTTCTTGAGTTGCCAATTTTTTCCTTTGTAAATTTGCTTGGGCCACAAGGTATGGTATTTCCCTAGTACGTGAGTTTTTTCTGCCTTCAGTTGACATTGTTCTCCCCGATTCTACCTTAGCAATATGCTATAGACGCTCGAGCTAGAGCATCCCACTTCTTCCGCACTACACAGTCTTGGCTAAAAGCATTGTGGTCAATCTGAGTCAGTTTTGCGTGTATGCAGTTGCAGCATACTGGGATTTCTCCAGCAAGCCAGTCTGCACATTCATTTTTCTTGTGCGGTCCTCCACAGTGGCTGCACTTTTCTATTTGCTCTTTGCAGAATCTTCTGCCGTGACCATACCCCAAACAGAGTGAGCATTGTACTAATGGGGACTGGTCAGCCACCTTAACTCTTTGAAGGTCTATGTGCACTGTTCCTATCTGAAGTGCACGGTTCCATGTTTTGGAGGACACTCTTATTACGACGTGGTTTGTTAGGGGATTTCTTGTCTTTTTCTTATACCTAATTTCTATTTTATCTTCCTGCTTGTCGAGGCCCTGAAATATTCCTGCATTCTGATTTTTCAGGGAACGTATAATATCTTCATCACTGTTATAATTAAGTACGTCTCTGAGGATCAGAAGAGGGTCCTTGTTTTTAATTTCTTCGACAAGCAGGTGCTCTGCTGCTCCTGAAAGCCTCTCCTTTATTTTTCTTCTCTCTTCCTCGGTTTTACATCCTACAATGATCTTCCTATCCTTTGCTTTCCTTATTCTTTCTACATTTATTCCACCTTCCTTCGCTTTTATGACATTTCTGATTCTATGCAAAACTTCTTCTCCGGTTTCAGTTTCATCTTTGGATGTAACGACAACGGAATGTAGCGCAGTTTGCTCGGGAATTTGCCTTTTCTTGTGACTCGATGCCACGGATGCGTAGGTGGCCACGTCCAATGTTTCTTGTTGTTTGTCTATTGATACCTTAAGCACTTCCATCTTCTCACTATGTTCCCTTATTAATCTACTATGCTCTTCTATTTGCCTAGTGAGCGCAGATTCTGCTGTATCTGTCTCTTTTCCCTGCCTGTCTTTCTGTTCCTCCACTACTTCTTGAGTATTATTTACTTTTCTCCCTTGGCTCTTTTCCGTCTCGGCCTCCTTCACCAATTGGTAGAGGCGGTCCAGAGCCTGCACGACCTCAGTTTTTATGTCGGTCTTTAGGTTGCGAGAGTTGCTAAGGTGCAACTTTGCCTTATTTAGGCAAGCTCTGGCCTCCGCGACTCGATTTTGGAATTTTAGTGGGCTTTTTTTGGTCTCTACTGAGGCCCTCCGTGGAGCCATTGCGCTATCTCGGGGGATGGTCGAGCTTTGTTTTTGTCCAGAGGAGCTACTTGGGGCAACTGTCTCTGTTCGAGGCTGTTTTTTATATTTGACAGTCTCCCACTCACCTATACTTTTCCGTACGTTTTGGGTACGGCTTGACTCACCTTCCTCTTGAATGTGGTCGACTTCAATAGTGGGATCAACAGCCGTCATATTAGACGAGCTCTCTGTAACCTCATTTGCCGTCTTAATGGGAGTACGTATACCAAACATGTCTAATTTGTGTGGTATCAGCAAATCAGAGCCTGTAAAATACTCAATTTGATCACAAAAGTGATGTCAAGTTCTTAAACTTTAACACATATGTCAACAACACATACGAAATGTATCCAATAAGATAATGGAAATCAGGCACAGCCTGTGCAATTGTCTAATTTCACAATAGTGAAGGTCAAAGATATAAAAATAAAATAAAAGAAAATATACAATTAACAAAATTTTGTACGAATCTTGTATAATTCGGTCCCAAATTATGAGAGTCACGTCACTCTACAGATTTTATAATGAATAAAGTCCAAGTCAATATGCTTGCGCCTATACAGGAAAATTATAAAAGGCAACAAAGGTTATAAAAATTTAATTTTTGTTATATATATATAAATTGTCCACCTCCTCAATGACAGTAAACACAGAAGAGTGGGCACACCAATAATATTTAATTGGTGTATATACAAATGTGTTTTTGTTGGTGCGCGGTCCGCTTAAGTTCTCTTGGGTGGGTGGGCGGGTCCACCTTAGGGTGGGAGGGTGGGTTAAAATTAAGTGGACAGCTTAAGGTTAGGTATACAACAATTATTTTGTTATATTTCAAAAAGTATAGCTCCGATCGCGCTCAATCCAACGGGACACGATCGGGGACCGCGGCCCGCGTGTTTTGATGCGTGGAGCTATTTAAAAAGGTTGAAATTTAATTTTTAATCGAAAAAATACAGAAAATTTTTAAAAATGTAAGTGTAAAACGTTGAAAACTTTTTCACTATTGAATCTATATACCTAAAAACAACGCAGGACGGTCCGCCACCAGCGGCTGCAAATTACCAAACACAAAAACACCACACAATTAGGAAACGAACAAAGACAACACGAATATATGAAATTTTCTGCAAAAATATTTGCAAAAACAGGTTTTAGCTGTCTAATGTAAGATTTTATTAGCGGGCGATACTATTTAAACTGTTTAGTTAGTCTGCGCTACCAGAGACGCAGATTTTGGTAGGCTACACTCTATATTGGGACGTGAATTTGACTATGTCGTATTCCTAAAGTATGGGGTACGGTACACCTTAGGTGAATTTTCAATGTTAAATTTACTAAGATTTTGCTATATTTCAAAAAGTATAGCTCCGATCGCGCTCAATACAACGGGACACGATCGGGGACCGCGGCCCGCGTGTTTTGATGCGTGGAGCTATTTAAAAAGGTTGAAATTTAATTTTTAATCGAAAAAATACAGAAAATTTTGAAAAATGTAAGTGTAAAACGTTGAAAACTTTTTCACTATTGAATCTATATACCTAAAAAACAACGCAGGACGGTCCGCCACCAGCGGCTGCAAATTACCAAACACAAAAACACCACACAATTAGGAAACGAACAAAGACAACACGAATATATGAAATTTTCTGCAAAAATATTTGCAAAAACAGGTTTTAGCTGTCTAATGTAAGATTTTATTAGCGGGCGATACTATTTAAACTGTTTAGTTAGTCTGCGCTACCAGAGACGCAGATTTTGGTAGGCTACACTCTATATTGGGACGTGAATTTGACTATGTCGTATTCCTAAAGTATGGGGTACGGTACACCTTAGGTGAATTTTCAATGTTAAATTTACTAAGATTTTGCTATATTTCAAAAAGTATAGCTCCGATCGCGCTCAATCCAACGGGACACGATCGGGGACCGCGGCCCGCGTGTTTTGATGCGTGGAGCTATTTAAAAAGGTTGAAATTTAATTTTTAATCGAAAAAATACAGAAAATTTTGAAAAATGTAAGTGTAAAACGTTGAAAACTTTTTCACTATTGAATCTATATACCTAAAAACAACGCAGGACGGTCCGCCACCAGCGGCTGCAAATTACCAAACACAAAAACACCACACAATTAGGAAACGAACAAAGACAACACGAATATATGAAATTTTCTGCAAAAATATTTGCAAAAACAGGTTTTAGCTGTCTAATGTAAGATTTTATTAGCGGGCGATACTATTTAAACTGTTTAGTTAGTCTGCGCTACCAGAGACGCAGATTTTGGTAGGCTACACTCTATATTGGGACGTGAATTTGACTATGTCGTATTCCTAAAGTATGGGGTACGGTACACCTTAGGTGAATTTTCAATGTTAAATTTACTAAGATTTTGCTATATTTCAAAAAGTATAGCTCCGATCGCGCTCAATCCAACGGGACACGATCGGGGACCGCGGCCCGCGTGTTTTGATGCGTGGAGCTATTTAAAAAGGTTGAAATTTAATTTTTAATCGAAAAAATACAGAAAATTTTGAAAAATGTAAGTGTAAAACGTTGAAAACTTTTTCACTATTGAATCTATATACCTAAAAACAACGCAGGACGGTCCGCCACCAGCGGCTGCAAATTACCAAACACAAAAACACCACACAATTAGGAAACGAACAAAGACAACACGAATATATGAAATTTTCTGCAAAAATATTTGCAAAAACAGGTTTTAGCTGTCTAATGTAAGATTTTATTAGCGGGCGATACTATTTAAACTGTTTAGTTAGTCTGCGCTACCAGAGACGCAGATTTTGGTAGGCTACACTCTATATTGGGACGTGAATTTGACTATGTCGTATTCCTTAGGTTAGGTTAGGTTAGGTTAGGTTAGGTTAGGTTAGGTTAGGTTAGGTTAGGTTAGGTTAGGTTAGGTTAGGTTAGGTTAGGTTAGGTTAGGTTAGGTTAGGTTAGGTTAGGTTAGGTTAGGTTAGGTTAGGTTAGGTTAGGTTAGGTTAGGTTAGGTTAGGTTAGGTTAGGTTAGGTTAGGTTAGGTTAGGTTAGGTTAGGTTAGGTTAGGTTGGGGGACCCCCCACAGTGCTTACGTCCTCGTCGTGTCCCCTGGAAACGACCCAGTTCTGACCACCGTAACGGAGTGGCAGACTGGGCTCGGCTAAAGTGCACTGTACATCGTAGAACTCATAGCGGCTTTTCTACGATACTGGCGGAGGCAAAGATGCCTAAACCAGCGCGGGACGCCTCCGGGCGTTTCCTAAAAGGCCCTTCTCAGGGCCATGCCGATGACTCTGCATCGGCGTCGTATGCGAGCCACGCACCATCCGCGGCTAGCGTGTTTGTTCGGCCGGACGAGTTTTCGGACTCCGAAGTAGAGTCCGTCACGTTCGAGTCGGATGCTTCGACGGCGACAGCGGAAGGTCGCCAGCAAGCAAAGAAGCGGGCCTTCTTGAAAGGCGGGTCTTGCTCCTCAGACTCCGCAACGAGTAAGCCCAAGAAGGCTAAGGCCAGAAAGCCTTCCAAAGTTGTAGCGGACACCCACGATGTGGGTCTAGCAGACGCTCAACGCCAGCTGAGCCTTACTCGGCGGGTGCAACTCCAGCAGGACCTTGAAGAAAAGGTTGCTGCAAAGGAGCAGCAGGCGCGCACCACGCGGGCCAAGACCGGGTACGGTGCGTCCATCGTACTCTACGCAGACTACTCCCTGGTCGAGTTAGAGCGCATGGCGCAGGAGGACGAGGAGGAGATTATTGAGGTGGCCTCTAAATCCTCCAATCTAAAAGGGACTTTTCAGAAGTCCCTGAAGTGTAGGGCCGCAAGTATGCGCGGCATAATCCGCGAGCTGGTGCAACGCACCGCAAATGAAGAAACGCGGCAACTGCAGGCGAAGGTCGACCGCCTGCAGTCTGAAGTCAGTCAGCTGCACCAAAAGCTGGCTGGAGCAACGGCCCGGCCAATTCAGGCCGACCCGGTTCCGGCGGCTGAGGGCCCCACCTCCTCAAACCTTGAGGATATTATCCGCAAGGTCGTCATGGAGGAAAGGGCCTTCACGAGAGCCTGCTTCGCTGGGATCGAAGATAGGCTCCTACCAGAGACTAGGACTCGACCGCCTCTCGCGGCGGACAAGAGGCCGAACAAGCCGGGGCCGTCCTCCCAAAAAGAGGACACGAGGCCGAACATGCCGGGGCCATCCTCCCGAACGCAGGACGCATTTCTGCCCTCCTCCACCCCGTCCAACCAACCTTGGACGGAGGTGGTTAGGAGGGCGAAGGGCAAGGCCAACAAGAAGGCGGCCGTTATCCCTGCCACCCCCGCGAACACCCTTCCCTGTCCGTCCCAGGTGACAGGCAAGGGAAAGGGGAAGGGGAAAGGGAAAATTTCGGCCCCAAAACCCCGCTCCGCTGCTCCTGTAGCGAAAAGGGCCACTGCCGGTGTGGGGAAACCTAAGTCCCTAGTTCCCCCTAAATCCGCGGCCGTTGTGGTGACGCTCACCGAGGAGGCTGCTGAGCGGGGCGAGACTTACGAGTCCGTCCTGAAGCGGGCCCGTGCTAACGCCGACCCCACCCAGCTGGGGATCGCAGGAGTCACGTGCCGTCGGACTCAAGCTGGGGCTCGAATCTTCGAATTCCCGGGGGCTCAAGGCGGTGCCAGCGCGGACCTCTTTGCAACGAAGTTGAAAGAGGTTATCGCGGATGCGGCCAAAGTGGTAAGGCCCATGAAGTCTGCGACCTTGGAGGTGACCGATCTGGACGATTCGGTCACCAAAGAGGAGGTGGTGGCGGCGGCCGCAGTAGTGGGGGGTTGTGATGTCGCAGCGGTGCAAGGTCGGGGTATCCGGGCTGGTCGTGGCGGCATGGGCACCATTCGCCTCGAGTGCCCGGTCACCGCGGCCAAAGCCGTCCTCGCCAAGGGACGGCTGTCTGTAGGATTCAGCTCTTGCAGAGTCCGAGTACTTGAAGACCAGCCTCTGCGCTGCTTCAAGTGCTTCGGAATCGGGCACACCCGGGCCCTCTGCCCATCCGAGGTGGACAGGGCGGACAACTGTTACCGCTGCGGCAAAGAGGGGCACAAATCCGCCACCTGCACGGCTGCCACACCGCGCTGCGCAGTGTGTGCCGCCAGCGGTCGCCCAGCGGACCACGTTATGAAGGGGAGGAACTGCAATCCTCCCCCTAAGAAGGGCAAAGCGCAGGCACCGACCCGGCCTGCGGTGGCTACCGCCGTTCCCGAAACGGGAACCCCAGCGGCTGATGAGGGGGGTGCGATGTCCGATTGATGGATAGGGCTGAACATCACATCCTCCAGGCGAACATCAACCATTGCAAAGCAGCACAGGACCTGCTGATGCAGTCCGTAGCTGAGTGGTTGGTGGACGTGGCGGTAGTTGCCGAGCCGTACTCGATCCCTAGTCGTTGGCTGGGTGATCGGGACGGCTTGGTGGCAATAGTGTCGCGGTCTTCCACAGACTCCCCTCCCCTCTCGCTCTTAGAGAGGGGACCGGGATATTTGGCCGCCGCGTGGGGAGATATAGTGTTCGTGGGCGTCTATTTCTCCCCAAACCGCCCTTTCTCGGATTTCGAGGACTTTCTCGGAATCCTCACCGCCGTTGTCGGTAGGGCGGCGCCGCGCCAGGTCGCCGTTTTAGGCGATCTTAACGCAAAATCGGTGGTCTGGGGTAACCCGGCCACCGCTTGCAACGTCCGGGGTCGCGCCGTTGAGTACTGGGCGGCCTCCTCCGGTGTGTCCCTCCTCAATAGAGGGACGGTCCAGACGTGTGTGCGGCAACGGGGAGGGTCAGTGGTCGACGTTTCGTTCGCCACCCCCGTGCTAGCCGCCCGCGTCGTGAACTGGCGGGTGGAGATGGTGGAGACCTTGTCGGACCACCGATATGTGCGATTCGACATCTCCACCCAGAGCCCCCGGAGGACGTTCCCCTCGGGCCGCTCTCCATTTCCACGGTGGGCTCTCACCCGCCTGAACCGTGAAGCGGCAATGGAGGCAGCGTTCGTCCAGGACTGGCTCGCTCCTCCTCTCGGGGTCCTGGATGTGGACTCCGCAGCGGCCGAACTCAAGAAGTCCCTGACTGAGGTGTGCAACGCCAGCATGCCTCGGTCTCGCCGTCCACCCCCCCGTCGCGCTGTTTACTGGTGGACGGAGGAACTAGCGGAGCTTCGGGTCACCTGTGTGGCAGCAAGGAGGGCATACACGCGGAGTCGACGGCGCAGCCAACGTGATGAGGCCAACGAGGACCTTCTGTATGCTTCTTACGTAGAGGCAAAGAGGGTCCTCAAGTCGGCAATGGGTGCTGCCAATGACGCGGCGAGAGCCGAAATGCTGGAGGGCCTCGACAGGGACCCGTATGGGAGACCGTATAAGGCGGCGCGGAACAAACTGCGCCCCTTTGGTCCCCCACTAACGGAGTCCCTCGAGCCGTCGTTGCTGGATGGGGTGGTCCGGTCTCTGTTCCCGGACGGGTCCAACTTCACCCCACCAGTAATGGATCCCCCGCAGGGGGCGGCCTCACTAGAGGGGGAGGAAGAGGAGGCTTCTCCAGTGACGGTGGCAGAGTTTGAAGGGGAGGTTCTCCGACTCCGCGCGAAGAGGACGGCCCCTGGGCCGGATGGCGTCCCCGCACGGGTGGTGGCCATCGCTGCCCTCCAAATGGGCGAGAGGTTTCGGGACCTATTCAGCACGTGTTTCGTGTCTGGAAGGTTCCCGAAGCCTTGGAAGGAGGGACAGTTGTGCCTCCTCCGGAAGGAGGGACGCCCGGCGGACTCCCCCTCGGCATACCGACCCATCGTTTTGCTGGATGAGGTCGGTAAAATGTTCGAGGGGATCATCGCCAACAGGCTGAAAGGCCACCTGCGGGGGGTCGGGCCGGACCTGTCGGACGCCCAATTCGGCTTTCGAAGGGGGCGTTCGACCGTGGACGCGTTGGCCCGACTCAAGGGCCAGGTGCGGGAGGCGACGGAGGCAGGGGACGGGGTTTTGGCTGTGTCGTTTGACATAGCCAATGCCTTCAACTCCGTTCCCCATTCGACAATCTTGGAGGCACTCCGCTATCATGGAGTGCCTCGGTACCTGCGGTGTCTCCTGGCCGACTACCTGGGGGACCGAGCTGTCCTCCTTGTAGATCGCACGGGCCAGCTCCGTCGGTATGATGTGGGGTCCGGTGTTCCGCAGGGGTCTGTCCTGGGGCCACTCCTGTGGAACATCGGATTTGATTGGCTGCTGCGAGGGAGTCTCCTCCGTGGCACGAGTGTCATCTGCTATGCGGATGACACTCTTCTCACCGCCCGGGGAGGAGACTTTAGAGATGCGGCGAGTCTGGCCTCGGCCGGCGGATCGCTAGTCGCGGGAAGGATCCGCCGACTAGGATTGAGGGTGGCGTTGCAGAAGACCGAGGCCGTGTTTTTCCACGGGCCTCGGCAGCGCATTCCCCCTGACACCCACATTGTCGTGGAGGGTGTCACGATCGAGGTGAAGGCCCAGATGAAATATCTGGGCCTAGTCCTCGACAGCAGGTGGCGCTTCGGCCCGCATTTTAGCGGGCTGTCAACGCGCCTGCTCAAGGTTGCGGGCGCCCTCTCGTGGCTCCTTCCAAATGTGGGGGGGCCAAGGGCACGATGCCGGCGCTTGTACGCCGGCATCTTGAAGAGCATGGCCCTATACGGGGCCCCGATCTGGGCGGACTCCCTCCAAAGGAGGGAGAACGCTACTTCACTCCGCAGGCCCCAAAGGGCCATTGCGCTGCGGGTGGCGAGGGCCTACCGATCGGTGGGATTTGCGGCGGCGTGCGCTCTGGCTAGCACCCCTCCTTGGGAGCTCGAGGCGGGAGTGCTCGCCAAAGTGTACGAGTGGACGGCGGGGCGCAAAGCCCGCGGGGAGCCACCCACCTTGGAGGAGCGAGAGGCCGTCCGGCGTGAGGCGAGGGAAGCTGTCGTCCATCATTGGACGGAGGACCTCGCCGCCGCCACTTTTGGGCGCCGTACGCTAGATGCGCTTGGGCCAGTCCTTCAAGACTGGTTAGGGCGGCCCCATGGCTTCCTCTCGTTCCGTCTGGTGCAGGTGTTGACCGGGCATGGGTGCTTCGGCTCATACCTGCACCGTATCGGAAGGGAGGAAGCAGCAGCGTGCCACCATTGTCCCGCGGCGGAAGACACGGCGCAGCACACCCTAGAGGTGTGTTCGTCGTGGACCGAGCTGCGCCGCGGCTTGGTGAATATTATCGGGCTAGACCTCTCGCTTCCCAGCGTGGTCAATGCCATGTTGGGGGGTGAGGAGGCCTGGACAGCGGTCGCCTCCTTTTGCGAAGTAGTTACTTCTGAAAAGGAGGCGGCAGAGCGCGCAAGGGAGGAAGACCCCCTTGCTGCGCCACTGCGCAGACGTCGAAGGGGTGGGAGAAGGCGATTGAATAATCACCTTCCCCCTCCCGGTGGTGAGTAGCGAGAGACAGGCGCGGGGGCGTCTTCTCTCGCATTGCACATGCTCACCACCTCCGTCGGGCGGGAATGGCCACGCATTCCTGGTCATTCCCGAGCCCCTCCCGTAGGGAGGGGCGTGTAGGCCCCGCTGTAAAGCGGGCGGTCGTCGGCGGAGGACTGGACGTAAAGGCTCTGCCAGTCTCCCAGTCCTCCTCCATACACAGCCGATGCTGGAATGCCGCTGGGTCGTTTAGTGGGTATACCGGTCTTCTACCGGGGAGTCCCACATAACCCCCCCATCCCCCAATGGGGGGGTATGCGTAACGCATTTTTCCCAGCGTCAAAAAAAAAAAAAAAAAAAAAAAAAAAGGTTAGGTTAGGTTAGGTTAGGTTAGGTTAGGTTAGGTTAGGTTTTTTTTTTTTTTTTTTTTTTAATAAAACTACATTTCTCCACAGACTCCAGGGTCCGTGCCATTTTTTAAGGGAGTTTGGACTTTATTGAGCTTACAATTTTTATTACAAAAGGGACATCAAGTACTTAACTAGGGACGTAGAACGGAAGTTTTTTTTTTTTTTTTTTTTTTTTATATATATATATTTTTTTTTTTTTTTTTGTTTTTTTTTTTTTTGTTAGAATGTTAGTTCTTTTAGTTATACTTCTTTCTTTCTATTTTTTTTTTTTTTTTTTTTTTTTTTAATACTTTTATCATACTTCCGTTTTGACATTTTACAACTTTGTTTTTGGAGTATGCGTGAGCATCCACAGCAGACCAGTGTCCGCGGGCAGCACCCGTTCACGAGTTGACCCGTGCATCAGCCATCGCCTTCCTCAACCGTATTTGGGGGAAGATGGCGACCCGACACACAACGCCGCCGCTCGCCAACACTTTTAAGTGGGCATGACTGTTGTGGATGCTCATACATACTAGTTGTCTTTACTGAACAGAAATACAATAAACGATTGCAAATGGAGTAACATTGATAAAGTTAGAAAGTTAATTAAGAAATTAATATTATGATTATGGGAATTACTTATGGGAAGAACTTAATTTACAAATTAATAGTTATGGTTAAGGGAAGGAAGTTATACAATTTGAGAGACTTATCAATCTATTTGTTGCTAGGAGGATGGGGTGAACGACGAATTGACATTAATGGGAATTGATTTACAACTAAGTTACTATTATACAAATTTGGCTTAAAAGACGTTTTACAGGGGAGGTTCATTGGGGGTTTCACTCCAAGCCCGGGTCGCATTTCAGCAGGGCCTCCACTACCACACTATTACGATCTCTGATGGCCATTTTGAGGTTGTAGTCTAACATGGTTTTCGCGCTTGCAACCATCGTCTGCCTAACAAACCGCCCAATGGCATCGTCTTCATCGTCTGCGTAATAAGTGAAGGTTCCGGTGTGACGGGAAACTGCAACGACTGCGTGTGGGACGCTCTCGTGCAGTTTCATTTTGCTTTTGGTTTTAACTGCGATTACGGTCTTGTACGTCAGCCCCTGCGCTTCGTGTATGGTTAGAGTGCGCGATCCCTCTCCCTTTCCATAGCCCTGGCTGGTAAGGGTTTCCTTTTCTTCCTGGGTGTGAACCAGGAAGAGGGTGTTTGGAAGGGATTTTGGGATCGCGGCACCCGTGTACCTTTCGAGATGCAGGGACCTTATACGGGGAGCTGAGGAATACACTCCAGAGTAAATTTCTCTCAGAGCGTACGCGACATCTATAGGGTTCCGATGCGTGCATAACAACTCCTGGCTGATGTTCGTTACCAGGTTTGGGCGATTGTACCTTAGCTCGAATAGGTTTTCCCTGTCGATGTAAGGTAGCTGGTTGACATCTCCTATGAGGACAAGTTCGTTAACTCTGGATAGCCTGGAAGCCATTACTATGGCCCCGAAATGGTTCATGAGGGCTTCGTCCACCATGAGGCGGGCATAGCTCTCATTCTTCTTGAAACCATTTACAAGGACCGAAGCCATGGTGCGCACCTTGGTTTTTACCAGGTCTCCGATTCGGTGCGCTAGCTTCTCCCTTAGATCTTTGGCTGCCTCAGTTGTTGTTGTTATGATAACGTCCTTGTCCGCATCGAAGTGTCTTACCACCCAAGTTGTCTTACCGCATCCTGGAACTCCGTTGACCCATTGTATCTTCGGTACCTCCCAGTGTTTCCAAAATGTCTCGATCTCAGAGTCCTCCGAGATGGCTTGCGCCATTTGTAGGACTCTGTCATCCAGCATAATTTTGGTGCACCGGGCGATAACTACAATGGGATCATTTTGAGGTGTCGCGTACTTGGGACTGCCAGTTCGCTCCGTCTCTCCCTCGTCCAGGAAAACAAAACCACTTGTTGCATTGTAAGCCGCCATATACTGACCCGACATTGCACCCTTGATGTTAGGTTAGGTTAGGTTAGGTTAGGTTAGGTTAGGTTAGGTTAGGTTAGGTTAGGTTAGGTTAGGTTAGGTTAGGTTAGGTTAGGTTAGGTTAGGTTAGGTTAGGTTAGGTTAGGTTAGGTTAGGTTAGGTTAGGTTAGGTTAGGTTAGGTTAGGTTAGGTTAGGTTAGGTTAGGTTAGGTTAGGTTAGGTTAGGTTAGGTTAGGTTAGGTTAGGTTAGGTTAGGTTAGGTTAGGTTAGGTTAGGTTAGGTTAGGTTAGGTTAGGTTAGGTTAGGTTGAACCTCCATCCCCGTCAGGACGACGTTGAAGTATCTCGGCGTCGTCCTCGATAGCAGATGGAGGTTCGAGGCGCACATGCGACGACTGTCCCCCAAATTGTTTGGGGCAGCTGGCGCACTGAGTCGCCTCCTCCCCAATCTTGGGGGTGGAGAGGGCAGCTGCCGCCGCCTCTATACAGCGGTGGTCAGCTCGATGGCCCTATACGGAGCCCCCATATGGTCCGGGGCGCTCGATCGGCGGGAGACCGCCCTGCTGATTGCAGCCCAACGGACCATGGCGGTGAGAGTGTGCCGGGGCTATCGGACACTCTCACACGAGGTGGCGTGCGCCCTCGCGGGCCTGCTCCCCTGGGACCTTGAGGCCGAAGTCTTGGCCTCGGTCTACCGCCGCAGAGTGCGTGCGCGGGAGCGGGATGAGCGACCGGCGCCACGAGAGCTAGCGCATTGGCGCAACAACGCCAGGGCGTTGGCTCTCGAGAGGTGGGAGGGACGGCTCCTCGACGGGTCCACTCAGAGGGGGGATAGCAGTCGACGACTCCTCGACGCTATCCAGCCCGTTCTCCGAGAGTGGATCAATCGGAGACACGGGAAGCTTTCATACCGGCTGACGCAGGTGCTCTCGGGACATGGCTGTTTCGGGAGTTACCTGCATCGAATCGCCCGGAAAGAAGCTTCCCCGGCATGCCATCAGTGCGGCTACGTGGTAGACACCGCCCAGCACGCGCTGGAGGTATGCCCAGGAGGAGCAGCACCGCGACAGGCTCTGGTCGCGGTCGTGGGGGGGGACCTCTCATTGCCGACCATCCTCGCCGGGATGGTCGCTGATGAGAGATGTTGGGAGGCAGTGGCCTCCTTTTGCGAGATTAGTGTCTCACAGAGGGAGGCAGCGGAGCGTGAGAGGGAGAGAGATCCTCTCTCTCTTCCGCTCCGGAGAGCGCGGACACGGCGGCGAGCTAATCGAGCCCGCACACCGTCTCCGCTGAGAGGGCCTGGGTCGTCGGATGCGGGGGAATCCGGCACCCTTCAGAGATAGGTCCTCTCGCGATGGTGACGCCCCCTCCGTGTTCGGGGGGCGTCACACGAGGTGGAGGGGTGTTCCTATTGACACCCCTCACCGAGGAGAGCCCGCCACTTTACAGCGGGCAGCGGCGTCGACGGGGGCTGCGGTAGAATACTAGCGGTCCCGCGCCCCCCGTCATCAGTCGAAGACGCTGGAACACCGTGGTGGTTTTAGACGGTATGGGTGCCTTCTGCACCGAGTCCGTCATATCCCGTCTGCTCCCCCGGCGGACGGGAATGCGTAACAGCATTTCCCCACGAAAAAAAAAAAAAAAAAAAAAAAAAAAAAAAAAAAAAAAAAAAAAAAAAGGTTAGGTTAGGTTAGGTTAGGTTAGGTTAGGTTAGGTTAGGTTAGGTTAGGTTAGGTTAGGTTAGGTTAGGTTAGGTTAGGTTAGGTTAGGTTAGGTTAGGTTAGGTTAGGTTAGGTTAGGTTAGGTTAGGTTAGGTTAGGTTAGGTTAGGTTAGGTTAGGTTAGGTTAGGTTAGGTTAGGTTAGGTTAGGTTAGGTTAGGTTAGGTTAGGTTAGGTTAGGTTAGGTTAGGTTAGGTTAGGTTAGGTTAGGTTAGGTTAGGTTAGGTTAGGTTAGGTTAGGTTAGGTTAGGTTAGGTTAGGTTAGGTTAGGTTAGGTTAGGTTAGGTTAGGTTAGGTTAGGTTAGGTTAGGTTAGGTTAGGTTAGGTTAGGTTAGGTTAGGTTAGGTTAGGTTAGGTTAGGTTAGGTTAGGTTTTTTTTTTTTTTTTTTTTTTTTTATCCTGTCCGGGAGCAACATTGTGTCCCGGCCCGCGAGCTATCCTACTTCTACCTCTGACATGATCAGAGCCCTTTTCTACTCATTTTCGCATCGCGCTTTCTTTCTTCATACTGTATCTTTCTTTCGTTCATCTTTTCATTCATTCCTTACTGGTGGGATGCCAGTATTAATTTATCTATTATATACAGGGGGATAACAACTAAGGGTTTCATTTATTTATTGTTTTGCTTTTTCTTTCATAAATATTACACCATAATAATTTTTCTTAATTCTACACATACATTTATATCTATTTGATTTACAATATTTATACCTATTTTACTTACAACATTTATACTACAAGCACATCCTATATAACACAGTATATAGTAGTGCGCTTTTTTACTCATCTATTTTTATTCTTAACAACTATTCTTACAGATTTTATATAATTAATAAACTTATGTCTACATTCAAATTCTTCGCTAGATTCAAGTTTTATCTTTTTTAATTCACAAGGGTTTAATCTACAGGCACTTTCTATATAGATCATTATATAGAAGTGTTCCTTTTTATTTACCTATTTATTCTTCTTAACTACCTTTTTAACAATTTCTTTACAATAACTAATAAAATTTTCTCTAGTTACTTTGTCTCTTACAATTTTATGTATATTTTCCATTTTTATTTCCATATCTATTACGTTTTCAATATTCAATCTTTGTCTACTATATATTGGGCAGTTTGTGATGACGTGTAGAGCACTTTCCTCAACATTTGGGTCACAGGGACACGCCGGACTCTCCTTGCACTTGAACCGGTGTAAGTACGAGGAGAATCCGCCATGCCCCGTAAACAATTGAACGATTAAGTGGTCCAACTTTACACTCTTCAGGATCTGGTAGGCCTCTATGGCATCCGGAAAGAAGGCCTTAGTAGTTGAGGCCGTCTCGCCACTCTGATATCGCCGGTTCCATTCGTCAAGCGATTCCATTCGGATTTGTCGCTTGGCAAATGAAACCGGGCAGCTATCATACTTCGGCCTGACTTTTAAATGCAATGCTGCGCTCTTTGCCAAAACGTCCGCTCTTTCGTTTCCCTCCAGCCCCGCGTGAGCCTTGATCCAAAATAGATTCAATGTTTTGTTGACTACTTTTATCTTTTTTATTATGGCTCTGGTTTTCACTGCTAGGGGGTGGAGGGAAGCGACGTCCGTTACCGTGTCGAGAGCTGACCTAGAGTCACAGTATATGTTGCAGCTGTTTTTACAACTACTAAGTGCTGCTTCAGTGGCTTCGTGCAAAGCTAGCATTTCCGCCTGAAAGACGGAGCAGCAATTGTCCAGCTTTAGTTTCTTAGTACTTATCTCCACAGCGCCATCCCATATAGATAGCGCTGCGCCGACTTTCTCTTCTATCTTACTGCCATCTGTAAAGATGTTGAGGCCGTCGTTGTAGTGCTGATCCAATGCCGCTCCGTCTGACAGGCACGTGTAGCTCAGCTCTTGTTGCGATGCCGGATGTGGTGCGTCGGTGTACGGCACCGGTTTTTCAACTTCTCGATCTCCTATTACTCGCTGGGGATTACCTTTCTTTACTATATAAAGCGAGGCTGCTTCCCGGATTCTTATGTCCAAGGGAAGCAACCCAGCGAGTAATAGAGCCGAGTTGAGTGATACAGTCCTGTAGGCCTTAAGGATCTTTTGCGCGAAGCCTCGTTGAACCGCATTGAGTTCGTTCTTAATGCCTATTTTATTTGTTGCAGGAGCCCATGCGCTCGCTGCATACAAGATAGTTGGCTCTACGACTGCCATGTATATGGTGCGGATTATTTCCGGCTGGAGTCCCCACTGGACTTTGGCCGCCCTAGAGAGCTGTTTGTAGAAGCTTAGTGACTTCTTGCAGACATTTGCGACGTGGGAGTTGAAGGTCAGTCCATCGTCGATGGTGAGTCCCAGAAGTTTGATTTCCTTGGTCATGACAATGCTCACACCGCCCATGTTCAAGCGTGGGGTGTCATATTTAAGCTTACGTGTTATCACCATTGCCATGGTTTTATGTGGCGCAAATTTCAGCTTGTTTTTGACCCCCCACGCCCGAACACGCTCCAGTGTTGCATTGGCACGTCCCTGAATCTCCTGTGCGGTATCACCTTCAAAGATTAGGACGACGTCGTCTGCAAATGCCTGCACATAGTCACCTCTTATCTCTAATTCCTTGATGAGTGGGTCCAGGAGTAGGTTCCACAATATGGGCCCACCGATCGATCCTTGTACACAGCCCTTACTAGTGTTCTTGGTGTATTCCTCACCGGCGTATCTGACTGTTACTTTCCTGTCACGGAGATAACTGTCTATTACCCGTCTCAAGTTTATTGGACACTTTTCCTCAGCCAATCGGGTTCTGATGGCCGGCCACCACGCACTGTCGAATGCTCCCTCTATATCCAAGGATACCATCGTCACGATTTTCTTCTTACGAACTTTGTCGCGGATGTGTTCCATTAGAGTATAGAGGGAGTCTTCGGTGCTCTTCTGGGGCATAAACCCGTATTGGCGAGTACTCATTTTTGGAAGCAAGTGAAACTTGAGTCGGGTAACCACCATCTTCTCGAAAATCTTCCCCAGTACCGGGAGCAGTCCAATTGGTCTGTATGATTTTGGGGCTGTGTACGTTTCTTTCCCCGGCTTTCTCAGAACGATAACGGTGGCCTCCTTCCACGGGTTGGGAAAGTGACCAAGTTCCAGACAGTAGTTAACTATACTCAGGAAGGTTTTGGGATCATTCCGGATTGCCTCTTTACAGATATCGGCAGTTAATCCATCTGATCCAGGTGCTTTCTTCGGGTTGAAGGAGTTTGTTGCCATTTTTAGTTCTGTTAGTGTGAAAGGTGGGTCACAGAGTCCAACTTGTTGTTCATCATTTACTTTTTTAGCTTCTTCCCTAATTTTGTTATGTTCGATGTTGTCGTTTTCTAATAGGTCTTCCGGAAAGAAGATTTCGGCGAGAGCCTTAACTGAACCTTTGGCATCTAACTCTACTCCTTCAACCCGAAGAGGCACATCCTCCTCCCTTTTCATCGTTCTTCCAATCACCCTGTATATCCCGTCCCATACCCCTTCCCTATCCTGTTTCTCACAAAAGTTCTTCCAGCTCTCAATTATTGCTTTATTTGCTTCTAACTCGTACATTTCTTTATATTCCAGATAGTCGTCAACGACCTTGGATCTACGGACTGGAGCGGCGCAGCGGATTCTACGCTTCCTGGTGGTGACTTCTTTTTTCATCTCAGCGAGTCTCTCAGACCACCATGGCAAGATTAATGTTTGTGTACCTTTAACTATTGGAATTGAATTTTTGCATGCTAGAATTATGGTTTTTATATAATTTGTTACTATTTCTTCTAATTGTTTTGTGTTATTTATGTTTTGTGTGTCAATATCTGTCAGTTTGTGTATAGCTTTCAATTGGTCCAGTTTCTCATGAAATTGGATCCAATTAGCTTTCTTTGTGTTGTAGAGTCGTGTTGTTCTGTGTATATGTGTACCTGTGGATTTTTCTAATAGTAATTTGAATGTAATGCCATTGTGGTCCGAGCTCGTGAGGTTCTCTACGACTTTCCAGTCCTCCACTAGGGCGAGCATGTCGGTAGAGCAGACCGTTATATCGACATGGCTGCTGAAGCGCTTTCCACCTCTGATGCAGTCGTAGGTCGGTGTTGAGCCGTTATTCAGTATCTGATACCCCATCTCATCGACGAAACTTCGCAGTTCCTCTCCTCTTGAGTTCGTCTTGATGCTTCCCCACCACGTGCTCCAAGCGTTTGCATCTCCTCCTATTACTATCTTACTTTTTCCCACTTCCTTCGCGATCTTAGCGAGGTGTTCTAGATCTCGTTCAATCGGTTTGTCCTTTTCCAGGTATACTGACACCAGGATTATATGCCAGGCGCTGGTCCGGATCCCCACCACGACGATGTTGTTGGTGGTGAGTTTCGGGTATTGTATCACGTCAAGTGAAGAGTCCATGACAACTATGGCCGACTTAACAATCCCTTCTCCTCTGTCAGCGCACTGGTAGATCCTGGTGTTCCTGTAGCTTTTTAACTTTCGAGACCCACCGACATAGGGCTCCTGGAGGAGGGCGGCCGCTGTTTTTCGTTTTGCTGCTTCAAGGAAGAGTTCGTCAGTTGCCAATCGCTGCTTCCTAAGGTTGGCCTGCACTATGTTGTAACCCTGGACGCCCTTAGCAATACGCCACAGTGGATCTCGCTAGTGCTTCCCACTTTCGCCTCACCGGGCAGTCATTGCTAAAGGCGTTATGGTCATTCCGGGCCATCTTGGCCTTTATGCAATTAGTGCACGTTGGGAGAGCGTCTGCGAGCCAATCTGCACATTGTGTTTTAAGGTGAGGGCCACCGCAGTGGCTGCACACGTCAACCGCTTCAGTGCAGAATCGCTTTCCATGCCCGTACCCTAAACAGCGAGAACACTGTATTAGGGGAGATTGGTCCGCGACCCTGACCCTCTGCATGTCAATGTGCACAGCCCCCGCGTCGGTGAGGCTCTGCCAAACTCGTGGCGAAACCCGGGCCACGACATGCGAGGTGAGTGGATTTCTCGCTTTCCGCCTGAACCTGATATCTATACGGTCTTCCTCAGGGTTAGCGTCCCTCAGCACCTGTTTATTCTGGGCCCAGATTCCCCCGACAATGTCCTCATCTGTATTGCTCTGCAGCACGCCGTATAGGATGATGAGCGGGTCTTTATTCTTCATCTCTTCCACATTCAGCTCTCCATCTCTCTCCCTGATTCTATCTCTAACCTTCTTTATTTCCTCTCTGTTTTTGCAGCCAACTATAATCTTCCTATCCTTTGCCTTTCTTATTCTATCTATCCTAACTCCCTCTTCCTTAGCATTAACCACTCGTCTTATTTTATCAAATACTTGCTCTCCCGTCTCCTGTTCGTCTTTAGAGGTGATGATGAGGGAGTGCATGGCCGTTGTACCTGGAGGTTTTCTTGGCGAGCCGGCCACTGCATCTGCGTACGATCCTCTTTTTTCGCTCATGTCTTGACTCTTTTTGAGCATCTCCGTCAATTTATTAATTTCCTCCTTACTCTCTCTTAATAAACTACTGTGCTCTTCAAGCTGTTTTTTAAGTTCGTCTTTAACGCCTGAGGGCTGAGGCTGTGGCTGTGTGGCTGAGGCCACACTCTTGTCCTTTTCTTGTCCTTCCTTATTTTTACCTTCGGACTCTACCTCTTTCTCTCCTTCCTTTACCAGCATATATAGTCTCTCTATAGCTTCTGTCACCTCCTTTTTGATTTCTGCCTTCAAGTTGCGGCTATTACTCAAGTGTAATTTTGCCTTGACAAGGCATGCTTTAGCCTCGGCAATTCGGCTTTTATACTTAGGAGAGGGCTTGGGTGAACTGTTTTTCACCGGAGCAGATGCAGATGCCTTTACCCTCTGCGGGTCAGGTTTGGTAGTGGGAGCCGTTGAAATTAACTCGGCTTTTGATTTGCTCTCCCGTTGACTAAGGTTGTCACTCTGCGGTGGAGGTGTCGTCATCAGCCGGGCCTCTATCTCTCCAACACTACGTCTAACAGCGGTGGGTGGCTCTTTAGACACCACAGATGGTCCCATGGTCCCTACATTTACTCCGGCTTGCTCATGTGGAGGTGACTTGCTTCTCTCCTTTGACGACATCGTATTGCTCTTAGAGTCCGGGGTACGAATTCCGAACATAGTTTAAGAGAGTAGAGTAGTAGGATAGCTCAGTTCCGACCAGACGTGTAAAAGGCGTCAGTCGAAAACAAAAACAAATAGTAGAAAAAGTAAAATAATGGAATAGTATTTACCGTCTATCAATAACTGCCCAATATATCGGTAGCGTCGTAGACATATGACGGAAAGCTAAAATGGCTTCCGTCGTCAATATTTACAATCAATAAATAATATAAGTAATGTAAGTAAGTATTTTCTAAAACGTAGAGTCGACTCTACTTTTAAACTCTATGTAGAGCTTTCTAACTCTGCCCAATGGATACTCCGGGTTTAGACCTACAGTATGCAAAAAACCGCGTTGCTGTAGGCCTTCTAGATCCGGAGCTATTGGCAGAAGAAAGTTAAGATTTTTAAGGGTTGCAACCCTTAAAAATCGTTTAAGTCACAAGTGTCCGGTACAAAAGTATGTTTTCCGTTATAAGGAAACCAAAAATGCGTCAATACAATTTTTTAAAGCTAAATTTTATTTGAGAATTTTACAAAAATTTTCCAAGTCGAACCTTGTTTTTAGGGGTAGGGGGTTGAAACTTTGTCAAAATGATCCAGTGGGTGGCGAAGACTATACGGCTTCTGGATAGTGTGGGGGGGTTGAAGGGGGGGGGCCCCGGAAAAAAATGTCAAAAATGCTCTAGCACCCCTAGTTTAGCCGCAAAATGCAAAACAAGGTATTTTGCGGTTGGGTAGTTTTTTGTGTGTACTTTAAGTTTTAAAGTTATCCAATAAATATTTAATTTAAAAATCTAATAAAATTTATAGACATTGTAGTTGAACTGTATTAAATTATAAACTGAAATTTTGACTTGTTTTATATCTAAAATTTTTCAGGGTGAGTGTTCAAACTGAAGGGGTTGAAAACCAACAGCCGCAAAAAGAAACAAAAGGGCTTGCCCTGACTACCCCTTCAGTTTGTCAGTGCAACGAAAAATCACTGAAGTACCTGGGCTTCTTTAACAGCTTATTTTAATGGTGACAATACCGACAAATTCCTAGAAGTATTTTTAAAAAATTCTCAAAATCACCCCCAAAAAGTAAATTTTTTAGTCGTCTTCCCTTTTACGTATGTCCTAAATTCCTTGTCTTAGTACAATTAGGTTAGGTTAGGTTAGGGTAGGTTAGGTTAGGTTAGGTTAGGTTAGGTTAGGTTAGTTAGGTTAGGTTAGGTAGGTAGGTTAGGTTAGGTTAGGTTAGGTTAGGTTAGTATGTTAGGTTAGGTTAGGTTAGGTTAGGTTAGGTTAGGTTAGGTTAGGTTAGGTTAGGTTAGGTTAGTTAGGTTAGGTTAGGTTAGGTTAGGTTAGGTTAGGTTAGTTAGGTTAGGTTAGGTAGGTTAGGTTAGGTTAGGTTAGGTTAGGTTAGGTTAGGTTAGGTTAGGTTAGGTTAGGTTAGGTTAGGTTAGGTTAGGTTATGTTAGGTTAGGTTAGGTTAGGTTAGGTTAGGTTAGGTTAGGTTAGGTTAGGTTAGGTTAGGTTAGGTTAGGTTAGGTTAGGTTAGGTTAGGTTAGGTTAGGTTAGGTTAGGTTAGGTTAGGTTAGGTTAGTTAGGTTAGGTTAGGTTAGGTTAGGTTAGGTTAGGTTAGGTTAGGTTAGGTTAGGTTAGGTTAGGTTAGGTTAGTAGGTTAGGTTAGGTTAGGTTAGGTTAGGTTAGGTTAGGTTAGGTTAGGTTAGGTAGGTTAGGTTTAGGTTAGTGTTAGGTTAGGTTAGGTTAGGTTAGGTTAGGTTAGGTTAGGTTAGGTTAGGTTAGGTTTAGTTAGGTTAGGTTAGGTTAGGTTAGGTTAGGTTAGGTTAGGTTAGGTTAGGTTAGGTTAGGTTAGGTTAGGTTAGGTTAGGTTAGGTTAGGTTAGGTTAGTTAGGTTAGTTAGGTTAGGTTAGGTTAGGTTAGGTTAGGTTAGGTTAGGGTTAGGTTAGGTTAGGTTAGGTTAGGTTAGGTTAGGTTAGGTTAGGTAGGTTAGGTTAGGTTAGGTTAGGTTAGGTTAGGTTAGGTTAGGTTAGGTTAGGTTAGGTTAGGTTAGTTAGTTAGGTTAGGTTAGGTTAGGTTAGGTTAGGTTAGGTTAGGTAGGTTAGGTTAGTTAGGTTAGGTTAGGTTAGGTTAGGTTAGGTTAGGTTAGGTTAGGTTAGGTTAGGTTAGGTTAGGTTAGGTTAGGTTTAGGTTAGGTTAGTTAGGTTAGGTTAGGTAGGTTAGGTTTAGGTTAGTTAGTTAGTTAGGTTAGGTTAGTTAGTTAGGTAGTTAAGGTTACGGTTAGGTTAGTTAGTTAGGTTAGGTTAGGTTAGGTTAGGT
>CAWLAX010000023.1:2500-69000 GCA_963854805.1 Plagodis dolabraria | reverse complement strand
TCAGGAGGCTGGGTCTGGAGGTGGCGCTACACAAATCGGAGGCCATATGCTTCCATGGTCCCCGACGGGCGCCACCTGTAGACTCATCGATAGTGGTGGGAGGAACCTCCATCCCCGTCAGGACGACGTTGAAGTATCTCGGCGTCGTCCTCGATAGCCGATGGAGGTTCGAGGCGCACATGCGACGACTATCCCCCAAATTGTTGGGGGCAGCCGGCGCACTGAGTCGCCTCCTCCCCAATCTTGGGGGTGGAGAGGGCAGCTGCCGCCGCCTCTATACAGCGGTGGTCAGCTCGATGGCCCTTTACGGAGCCCCCATATGGTCCGGGGCGCTCGATCGGCGGGAGACCGCCCTGCTGATTGCAGCCCAACGGACGATGGCGGTGAGAGTGTGCCGGGGCTATCGGACACTCTCACACGAGGTGGCGTGCGCCCTCGCGGGCCTGCTCCCCTGGGACCTTGAGGCCGAAGTCTTGGCCTCGGTCTACCGCCGCAGAGTGCGTGCGCGGGAGCGGGACGAGCGACCGGCGCCGCGGGAGTTAGCGCATTGGCGCAACAACGCCAGGGCGTTGGCTCTCGCGAGGTGGGAGGGACGGCTCCTCGACAGGTCCACTCAGAGGGGGGATAGCAGTCGACGACTCCTCGACGCTATCCAGCCCGTTCTCCGAGAGTGGATCGATCGGAGACACGGGAAGCTTTCATACCGGCTGACGCAGGTGCTCTCGGGACATGGCTGTTTCGGGAGCTACCTGCATCGAATCGCCCGGAGAGAAGCTTCCCCGGCATGCCATCAGTGCGGCTACGCGGTAGACACCGCCCAGCACGCGCTGGAGGCATGTCCAGGAGGAGCAGCACCGCGACAGGCTCTGGTCGCGGTCGTGGGGGGGGACCTCTCATTGCCGACCATCCTCGCCGGGATGGTCGCTGATGAGAGTTGTTGGGAGGCAGTGGCCTCCTTTTGTGAGATTATTGTCTCGCAGAGGGAGGCAGCGGAGCGTGAGAGGGAGAGAGATCCTCTCTCTCTTCCGCTCCGGAGAGCGCGGACACGGCGGCGGGCTAATCGAGCCCGCACTCCGTCTCCGCTGAGAGGGCCTGGGTCGTCGGATGCGGGGGCATCCGGCACCCTTCAGAGATAGGCCCTCTCGCGATGGTGACGCCCCCTCCGTGTTCGGGGGGCGTCACACGAGGTGGAGGGGTGTTCCTATTGACACCCCTCACCGAGGAGAGCCCGCCACTTTACAGCGGGCAGCGGCGTCGACGGGGGCTGCGGTATTGAATAGCTAGCGGTCCCGTGCCCCTCGTCCTCAGTCGACGACGTCGGAACACCGTGGTGGTTTTAGACGGTATGGGTGCCTTCTGCACCGAGCCCGTCATATCCCGTCTGCCCCCCCAGCAGGCGGGAATGCGTAAATGCATTTCCCCACGAAAAAAAAAAAAAAAAAAAAAAAAAAAATGGGCGGGTCTGGGTGGGTCTGGGTTTATTCATTAATAGTTGCTTTGCCTAGCTTGCGCTGCTTGTTTTGAATAAACTCCGGCCTTCCTTACTCATCCCGGATGGGTAAGGAGGCAACGGTCTTAGGGGAGAGCGCGAGTCGTGATGATCCCTAAGGCAAGTCTGACGGATACCTTCCCGTGGTGCTGCCCGTTATTGGTTTGTTTCCTTCTGAAACAAACGTAACAAAACACCGTCAGGCGCCGCGTCATCTGATCTCATCAGTGTCACATTCATCAGTTCCATTTCGTTTCACCCCATTATCTTTCATCTTTTCTCGTTTCCCCTTGCTTCGTATCTCTTTTAAAGAGAGCCTGAACTGTGGTGTGAGATGAGACTTCGTTTCATTTCGTTTCGTTTGTCTTCCATTTGTTTCACTTCTCTCATATTCACCTGCGTCATCCTAATCCAAAGTTTTGATGCCCGGCGATGGGATGGATGGCTGCAGTATGCGCAGTCTCGAGGGTATTGAGGCCGCTACGCCTTTAAAATGGTAAAGAAAGCTAACAATGGACGATTATCAAGAGAAAAGTAAACTACCCCAGGTCGGTAAAGCCCTTACGGGACAATCCGACCCTCCTTCGGGAGGCTGTCCCTCGTATTCTGGGGGGGACACTGATCGCCGCATTGAAAATAAGATTGAAATTGAAAACGCGTGCGTAGCGGTAGTGCGTGCATCTGCACGGCTCCGCGCAAGGTCGGCGGAGGGTGCGTCAGAACGTCCACCATCTCAGAGTAGCGTCGGCCGTAAGGAGATTCGAGGGGTGCTCCAACGTGCTCCGAGCATTCACCGAATCACTCCGGAGGTGAGGGATGGAGTGCACATGGAGTGCAATGATTGTGCCAAACCAGCCACCCCAAATCGTGACAAAACAGCTGAGCGGGAGCGTAGCACTTGCGCTAGACCCGTCTCTGCTGCAGCTGTCACTGGAGAAGCTGCAGCGGAGTCATCCGTCTGCAGCATGGCTTCAGTGGAGTCACTGGCTTCACTGAACCTAGAGGAGACCTGTCCTACCAGGTTTTGGCAACCTCGTAAGAGGTCCAGGGAGGTGGGCGACGACGGCTCTTTGAGCGATCCGTCTGCTCCCTCCCCTAAAGTGGTGGCATCAAAACGTGGCCGCGCCCCGATTAGAAGGCAATATTTGAAGGCCCGCACCGAAGAGACTCGTGAGCTGTCAAAATCACGTGGCTCACTGCAAGAGCTACCTGCTTTCCAACCGGAGTTGGAGACCACAGCGGTACTAGAGAGGAAGATAGTGGACAGCTTAAAAGCTGTGGAAATGGTGGCGGAAAAGTCGTCTCATCTCAAGGGGACGTTTGTTGCGGCGCTCAAGGGCGCCGTCCGTGAAATTAAAAGAGCAACTGAGGAACTAGCACAGCACAGCCTCAACGATGAGACTCGGCGTCTTCAGGCTGCCAACAGTCGTCTCCAAGCCGAGATGGACGACCTGAAGAACGAGATGGCTAAGTTGAGGGTGGCCATGCGACAGCAATCTGCTGCACCACCGTTGCATCCCCAGAACAACTTAGAGGAGATGGAGGCTCGTATCCTCGGTCGTCTTTCGGACAGGCTCAACGCCCGGATCGAAGGGCTGGAGCCACGTCTGAACCCGGAGCCTTGCCTCCGTCCCTCATTGGCGCATGAAAACCGCAAGACCGACACGACAAAAACAGCGGAGACCCTTCCGCGCACGTCAACATCTGACCGCCCACCAGCCCAACAAGGCAAGGTGGGGCCTCAGAAACTGACCAAAACGAAGGCTTCTACTTCAACGGCTAAGACCCTGTCCAAGGAGTTCTTCTCCTCTACGGAGACGAAGAAGACGGTCGTGAAGAAGAAAAAGAAGTCCAAAAAGAAGAAAAGTGCTGGAGAATCCGCTCCAGCAGTGAAGGAAGCGAGTTTGCTGCCCTCAGAGTCAGCGACTATGGCGACGGTCGTGAAAAGAGGCCAGAGAAAGAACGCTTCCAAGGCCAATACAGAATCAGCGCGGAAGTCTCAAAAAGAGAAATCTTCCAAACTGAAGTTGCGTATTCCCAAATCTGAAGCAGTGGTGGTTACCATTCTCCCTGCCGCTGCGGAAAAGGGACTAACGTATAGAAAGGTGATTGCGGAGGCCAAAAAGAGCATTGACCTGACCTGTTTGAATATAGAATCGGTCAGATTCAAACGGGCTGTAACAGGGGCCACAATTATTGAGGTCCCTGGCGCTACAAGCGGCCCGAAGGCGGATCTTCTGGCATCCAAATTGAAGGAGATCTGTGCTCAGGAAGGAGACATATTGGTATCCAGACCTGTCAAATGCGAGGAGCTAATTGTGACCGGCCTGGATGAGTCGGTCACTGGCGACGAGGTGGCAGCTGCCATAACTAAGAAGGGAGGATGTTCGAGTGATCAGGTCAAAGTCGGCACTCCCAGGCAGCAAAAATCGGGTATGTATGCGGTGTGGGTGAGTTGCCCTACCGCATGCGCAAAAAAGATCGCAGAAGGACGTCTCCTTGTAGGCTGGGTGTCGGCTAGCGTGAAGCTCCTGCAGAAGCGTGATCTTCGATGCTTCCGATGCCTTGAAAAAGGGCACGTCAAAGCACGGTGCACCGCTACGGTTGACCGTAGCCAACAGTGCTACAGGTGTGGCCAGATCGGCCACCGTGCTTCGAACTGCAACGCAAAACCCCATTGCACACTTTGTGCTGAGCTGGGGAAGCCTGCAAACCATGGGCTGGGGAGCAAGTGTTCGGCTCCCAGCCATAAAGTGGCGAGAAGAGGAAAGGCGGCGCAGACTAGGTCGCAGCCCACCCGTCCACCGAACAGGACAAATGAGGTGGAGATGACAATTCCGGGTGATTAGTATGGCTGTCACCGTCCTACAGGCGAATATCAACCACTGCGTCAGAGCTCAAGACCTTTTAGTTCAGAGCGTGGCGCAGTGGTTGATTGATATTACAATTGTTACGGAGCCTTACTTGGTTCCCTCTCGGGATGACTGGGTCGGGGATCAAACCGGGGTGGTTGCGGTGATGGTGCGGCCTAGTGTTGCCGTGATAAAGCGACACTATAAGGGTCGAGGCTTCGTCGCTGTTCTGGTCGGCGAGATGGTGATAATCGGGGCCTACTTCTCACCAAATCGCACTCTCGCAGAATTTGAGAGTTTCCTGGCGGAAATGGACTCCGAGTTGGCATGGTGCAGGTCCCACCCAATTTTGGTGGCTGGGGACCTGAATGCAAAGTCGGCAGCGTGGGGTTCCCCTGTCACTACACCAGCAGGTGAAGTCTTGGAAGAGTGGATAGCGGGAAATGGTTTGGACGTTCTAAATCGTGGGACGACCAGCACGTGCGTTCGGTGGATGGGTGAATCCATAGTGGACGTTACATTCGCTAGCCCACCCCTGACGTGTCGCATTCGGGACTGGGCAGTGTTGGAGGGTGTGGAGAGCCTGTCGGATCACCGGTATATCCGGTTTTCCATCTCCCCCTCCCCCACAAGCTCGAATATTCCCAATCGGCCCGCATCAGATTTAGGCCCCCGCTGGGCTCTAAAGTGCTTGGATAGGGATGCAGTGATCGAGGCTTCTCTCGTAGAGGGCTGGACACCGAGCCCGGATACCATCGACGTCAACAGTGAGGCAATCTGGTTTTGCGAGGCAATGTCACATATTTGTGATGTTGCTATGCCGCGGGTAACCAGACTCCCCTCTCGCCGACAGGTTTATTGGTGGTCTGAGGATCTCGCTCGTCTTCGTGCAGCCTGCGTGTCAACAAGACGTCGGTACACTAGATATCGACGTCGTAGACTGAGCGGACGAGACGAGGAAGAGGAGAGGAGCCTTTATAGCGCCTATCAGGACGCGAAGAAAGAGCTGCGCACGGCCATTGGTGAGGCCAAGGAGAGGGCGTGGGAGGAACTTCTCGCTTCGCTGGACAGGGACCCATGGGGTAGGCCGTATAGGCTCGTTATGAGCAAACTTCGCCCATGGACCCCACCCCTCACGTCTACACTGGAACCAGAGCTGCTGGCGAGCGTTGTGGGGACACTGTTCCCTCCCCGTAGTGAGCATGTGGCTCCGCAAATGCTCAATCAGCCCGTGGAGGAAGACGAAACTGAAGAGATCCCGGAGGTATCGGTGGGGGAACTAGGAGCCGCCGTGTTGAGGCTTCAGGCCAAAAACACGGCCCCTGGCCCTGATGGAATCCCTGGTCGCATATGGGTGTTGGCCCTCAGGAATGGTCTTGATGATAGGTTCAGGGCCCTTCTAACGGCCAGCTTCAGAGGGCAAACTTTCCCTGCGAAGTGGAAGGTGGGCAAGTTGGTGTTGCTGAAGAAGGAAGGGCGTCCAATGGATTCTCCGGCAGCCTATCGACCGATCGTGCTGCTCGATGAGGCGAGTAAGCTCTTTGAGCGCGTCATCGCAGCCCGCCTCACCAGGCACCTCGATCTCGTTGGCCCGAACCTGTCGGAGAATCAATTCGGGTTCCGGCGGAGCAGGTCCACCATTGATGCTATTGCGCAGGTGAGGGCTCTAGCTGAAGAGGAAGTCGCTGAAGGGGGGGTGGTGTTGGCTGTGTCATTAGACATCGCCAATGCTTTCAACACCCTCCCCCACGTATGTATAGAGGAAGCGCTCCGATATCACGGAGTGCCCCTATACTTGCGGCGGACAGTCATGACTTACCTAACGGATAGGTCTATAACCTACCCCACCCAAAATGGTTGGGGTAACTGGAAGGTAGAATGTGGCGTTCCACAGGGGTCGGTCCTTGGACCGCTCCTGTGGAACATAGGATACGACTGGGCCATTCGTGGCTGCACTCTTCGGGATGTTCGTGTCACGTGCTATGCCGATGACACTTTGGTCACTGCGCGTGGCAGAACTTACCGGGAGGCTAGCCTGCAGGCAACGGCTGGAGTCGCCCTCGTGGTGGCCAAAATCAGACGATTGGGTTTGAAGGTGGCCCTCAACAAGTCCGAGGCCTTGTGTTTTCACGGGCCTCGAAATGCGCCACCAATAGGAGCTCATCTGATTGTGGGTGGAGTTTCCATCGGCGTTGGGTCGACGATGAGGTACCTGGGCATCGTCCTCGATGGCAGATGGAAATTCAAGGAGCACTTTAAACTCCTTGCTCCAAAACTCTTGAGGGTAACGTCCGCCTTGACTAGGCTATTGCCGAATCTTGGTGGACCAAATGACAAGTGCCGCCGCCTCTTTACAGCGGTGGCACGATCGGTTGCACTGTATGGGGCACCCATTTGGGCATGCTCTTTGAGCGCCCCTAACAGGACGCTATTGCGTCGCCCGCAGAGGGCAATGGCTCTCAGGGTGACCCGATCATATCGCACGGTCTCTTTTGAGGCTGCGTGCGTTCTGGCCGGCTCTTTGCCCTGGGACCTTGAAGCAGAAATACTTGCGGAGGTATATGCGAGAACTGCCGCTGTGAAGAGTCGTGGATCTATGCCGCCGCCTGAAGAGGTCGAGCGCTGGCGACTTAACGCCCGACAAGTGGCCCTCCGCAAATGGGCACTGAGACTGGAGGAGCCGAGCGCCGGACACCGCACTATTGCGGCCATCCGTCCGGTGCTCAAGGAATGGTTGGACAGAGCGTGGGGGTCGCTCTCTTATCGCCTCGTGCAGGTGCTTACCGGGCATGGGTGTTTTGGTAAATACCTATGCAACGTGGCGAGGAGAGAGCGACTTCCACTGTGTCATGAGTGTGGTGCTGTCGAAGACTCGGCGGAGCACACTCTTGCAAACTGTCCAAAGTGGGCAACGGAGCGGTCTATGCTCGTATACGCGGTTGGTCCCAACCTATCGCTGCCGGCCGTCGTCAACGCGATGGTCGGTAGCGAGAGAGCTTGGGATGCGGTTCGAGCCTACTGCGAGACCGTTGTTGCCCAAAAAGAAGAGGGAGAGCGGCGTCGAGAGGTAGACCCATTAGCGGATCCTCTCCGCCGCAAGAGGACCGGGCGTAGACGCAGGGCGTACGCCAGGACTTTCGCTCCCTGATTGTGTTTGTGCAACATGTTGGGGAACGTGGTGCACGCGAAATGACCCTAGGAGGTGGTGGTGTGGTGTGTCAGTGTTCCGGCACACCACACAATAGAGATTAATGTGACCGAGCGTCATCAGAAGTTGAGTCTGAAAACGGACAGACGCTAAACAAGGGAACAGGATAAGGGCAACTGTGACCTTTCCCTTGTCCAAGCGCAAAGGTGGAACACCAGGGTGGTTTTAGTGGGTATTCCTGCCGAGGGGCAGCGAACTTAGCCACGCTGCCCGCCGGCAGGCGAGTCCCACATAACCCGTAAGTTTTTCCCCAAAGCTGCGGGTATGCGCAACGCATTTCCCCCTGTAAAAAAAAAAAAAAAAAAAAAAAAAAAAGGTTTGGGCGGGTCTGGGTTTATTCATTAATAGTTGCTTTGCCTAGCTTGCATGCTTTGCGCTGCTTGTTTCGGATAAACTCAGGCCTTCCTTACTCATCCCGGATGGGTAAGGAGGCAAGGGTCTTAGGGGAGAGCGCAAGTCGTGATGATCCCTAAGGCAAGTCTGACGGATACCTTCCCGTGGTGCTGCCCGTTATTGGTTTGTTTCCTTCTGAAACAAACGTAACAGAACACCGTCAGGCGCCGCGTCATCTCATCTCATTTGTTTCGTTCTCACCGGTCCCATTTCTTCTCACCCCATTTTCTATCATCTTTTCTTGTCTCCCCTCGCTTCGTATCTCCATTCCGGAGAGCTGAACTGTGGTGTGAGACGAGAATTCGTCTCATTTCGTTTCGTTTCATTCGCTTCCCATTTGTCCCACTTCGTTCATTTCACCCCCATTGTCTCATCTCTTTTCACCTCATCCCAATCCTAAGTTCGATACTCGGCGATGGGATGAATGGCTGCAGGGTGTGCAGTCGCAAGAGTATCACAGGGCCGCTACGCCCCTAAACTGGCAAAACTTAAAATGGCTGGTTGTAACAGAAAAAATCTACCCCAGGCGGGTACGTCGGCTTTAGCCGGGAAATCCCGCTCCTCTACGGAGGACTGCCCCTCGTATTCTGGGGGGGGCACCAACCGCTTTTCTCTTTTACAAATTAACGACTTTGGCTTAGATAAGGACACTGATTGTGCTTACGAAAAGGATTTCAAGACAGGGCTGGCACTAAGTCAGCAACCGGAGGAGAAAACAAGAGGTGTCGTGGCGTTGCGTGCCTCGGCACGACTCCGAAATAGATCGATGGATTGTGGGCCTTCTGATGGCCGGACGAGCAGGTCATCGTCTGCGGGAGCCAAGGGCTCCGCGAGACTGAGAGAGTGCTCGATTGTCGTGGAGGATATCCGGAGTGTGTCGGACGTAAAGTCCATGATTGTGGATGGCGCTGAGAGCGCGGAGACGGAAGGGGACGTTAGACAGAAGCGGTCGGCCTCTTCGTCCCTCGAGCCCGACCATTTAGAGTCGGACACGGAGGCCGAAGGTAAGGCGGCCGCCAAGGTAAGCTCCTTAAGAGGAGATTCGGGGGAGAACTCGACTGAGTCGGACACGTCTGACTGCAGCTTTGAGACAGTCGAGTCGATTTCGACATTGAGGGGTGCGTCGAAGCGCCGGCTTGAAGATGACGATCGCGGAGTCGTTTTGAGGAAAGGACAGACAGCCAAACGAGGCAGGGGCCGGCCACCAACCACCGGCCAGTATATGGGCCTGGCCAAGGCCAAACAGGAGGCCGCGGCTGCCTGTCGCGACGAGATGCGAGCTAGGGCGGAGCTCGAACTCAGCAATTGGGTCGGCAGCACCATGAGACGGAGCCGGAGCAATTCCGCTCTGTCCGGAATCTCGGATGACAGACCGGCCCAAACCCTAGAAGAGGCGGTCCAAACGAACTTGGAGGTCATCCATAGAATTGCCACAAGGTCAAAAAACCTTAAGGGCAGTTTTGTGCATGCTCTCAAAAAGTCGGTGGAAGAAATCCGCTCCGCGGTATTGGAGTTAAAAGACAGGTCGTCCTCGGATGAGTCGAGGAGACTACAGGCAGACAACGATCGCCTGAAAAAGGAGATGGACGAGTTGCGCAAGGAGATGAGTGCACTCCGTGTGATGATGGAGCGGCGAGTATCTAGCTGCCCTGTTGCACCTACTGCACCATTTTCGCCATCCTTGGCTCCGGTAATGCGTCCACCGCCAGCTGGAGGACCGGGAGACAACGTGGCCCCCGAGGTTGCTCCGGACTTGGAGACATTCACTCGGACCATCCTGCTCCAAGTGGGCACAATGATGAACGCGAGATTGGAGGCTCTGGAGGACCGCCTCCTACCTCAGGTGCGGCTTCGCCCTCCCCTTGCGGCGGATAGGAAGACAGCACAGAGTCCTGCGGCTGCTCCTGAGGAGCCATCGACTGTTGCTGGGCCGTCCGGGCTGAATGCCGGACCTCCCAAAACCAAAACAGCGGCGAACCCTGCGCCGTCAAGCGCCAAGGGAAAGGGAAAGGGCAAGGGCAAGGGGGGAAAGAAGAAAACGAAGACCGTCTCCAAGCCCCTGCCAACAGATATAACGTCTCGGCCAGTATCACCGCCAACTGAGCCATTAAATGAGGGATGGAACGTGGTGGCTAGTAGGAAAAGGGGGGCAAAGCGCTCTGGCGCAATACGGGCTTCACAGTCTACTAGCCAGCCCCAACAGGCGAAGACGCAGCCGAAGATGCAGGCGAAGGCCGCGACTGGCTATGGAGGAGCAAAGAGGCTACGCCCGCCACGCTCGGCGGCCGTAGTACTAACACTCCAACCCGGAGCAGAAGAAAAAGGCGCTTCGTACGCCAAGGTGATTACTGAGGCTAGAAATAAGGTTGACCTAGCTGGCCTCGAGATTGCGAGCCTACGTTTTAGACGGGCGGCCACTGGAGCGCGAATCCTAGAGGTGCCCGGAAAGGCAAGTGGCGACAAAGCCGATGCGCTTGCCGCCAAACTGCGTGAGACGTTCGGAGAGGGGGTCGTCCGAATATCCAGGCCCACCAAGTCCGCAGAAATGCGCTTAATGGGTCTGGACGATAGTGTCACTCCGGAGGAGGTCGTGGCGGCGGTGGCACGACAAGGCGCCTGCTCCCCGGACTTGGTGAAGAGCAGCGATATAAACCGGGGGGCACGCGGTCTAGGGACGGCCTGGGTAAAATGCCCTGTGGCTGCGGCGAAGAAGGTGGCCCAAGGCCGCCTCCGAATAGGGTGGGTCTCAGCCCAAGTTAAATTACTGGAGACGAGACCCATGAGGTGCTTCAGGTGCCTAGAGCTGGGACACCTGAGGGTGCACTGTGAATCCGAGGTCGATCGCAGTGACCAGTGTTACCGCTGCGGTCGGCCCGGACATATAGGGTCGCAGTGTGACAGTGCACCGCACTGCACCATCTGTGAGGCGGCCGGTCGTCCGGCACAACATCGAGCGGGGAGCAAGGCCTGCGCCCCCGCCCGAGGCAAGAAGACCAAGAAAGCAGGCACCAAGGCGGCTGTTGATGGCTCTAAGGCCCCCTCACAGCCGCCCCGTCCGAACGGGAATTCTTCGTCGTCGGCAGAGGTGATTTGTATGGACGTGAATAATGGATGACACCTCCATATCCTTCCTTCAGGGTAATCTGAACCACTGCGCCGCGTCTCAGAATCTATTCTTTCAGAGCGTGGCGCAGTGGTCGATTCATGTATCGGTGATATGCGAGCCATACCGGATTGTTCCCGGTTGGCTTGGTGACCTGGACGATCTTGTGGCACTGATCAGTCGAACTTCGGCTGGTGCACCGCCACTGATGAGACCGGAGAGAGGTCGGGGCTTCGTTTCTGCATTTGTGGGCGATATCATGGTGGTCGGGGGGTATTTCTCGCCCAGTCGTAGCCTCGCAGAATTCGAGCAATATTTGCTTGAAGTCGGGGCTCTGATTGGCAGGGTGAACCCCCCTCTTTTGCTGGTCTGCGGGGACTTCAATGCCAAGTCCACGGCGTGGGGGTCTCCGCAGACGTTGCCCAGAGGCGAGACCCTGGAAGATTGGGCGTCGGAGAGAGGCCTGATGGTTCTGAACCGGGGCGAGGCCGATACGTGTGTGCGCAGACAGGGTGGCTCGAAGATCGACGTCTCCTTTGCGAGCGCCGCCCTGGCGAACCGTATCCGGGGATGGCATGTGGCGGAGTATTCGGAGACGCTGTCGGATCACCGTTACATACGGTTTAGCGTCTCCGCAGCCGCGGTGGCCCCTGTGGCCGTGCCCCGGTCCGGATCCGGAGACTGCCCGAGGTGGGCCCTCAAAAAGCTCGACAGGGAGCTGTTAGTGGAGGCTGCGTTGGTGGAGACGTGGGTCTCCGGGTCGTCATCATCAATGGTGGATCAAATAGATGTAGAGGGTGAGACGCTTGCACTCGCAGGTGCCATGACGCGCATCTGTGATGCGTCCATGCCGCGGGCGCGACCGTTCTCGCCCCGGCGCGCGGTGTACTGGTGGGACGCCGAACTCGCGCATCTCAGAGAGGAATGCGTGGGGGCGAGGCGCCAGTACGCCAGACACAGAAGGAGACGGCGTCGTGATGCTGCAGAGGACAGGTTATACTCGGCTTACAGGGATCTCATTAATGCCCTCAAACTGGGTATCTGCAAGGCCAAAGACCATTCAAGGAAAGAGTTACTGGAATCTCTAAACAGTGACCCCTGGGGGAGGCCGTACAGGTTGGTGAGGCGAAAACTGCGTCCATGGGCACCGCCCCTGACGGAGAGTCTCCGGCCGGAGTTCTTGGAACGCACAGTGGAGGCCCTATTTCCGCGCAGGGCTTCGCACATCCCTCCGCCAATGGTACCGCCGTCTGCCTCGACTGCGCGAGAGCCGGACAATGCCGAGGACGCTTCCCCCGAGGTCACCGCGGGTGAGTTGTGGGCTGCCGTGTTTCGGCTCCGTGCCAAAAAAACTACGGCTCCCGGGCTGGATGGCGTGCCCGGTCGGGTATGGGTCATGAGCATGGAGATTCTGGAGGAGAGAGTGAGGGCCCTCTTCAGTGCTATTCTGGCGCAGGGCCGATTCCCCCATCTGTGGAAGACCGGGAAGTTGGTCCTCCTCCACAAAGAGGGTAGGCCGGAGGATTCTCCCTCAGCCTACAGACCAATTGTGCTGCTTGACGAGGCGTGCAAGCTCCTTGAGCGCGTTATCGCTGCGCGCCTCGTCAAGCACCTTACTAGAGTTGGGCCGGACCTCTCCGATGAGCAGTACGGCTTCCGCTGTGGCAGATCCACCCTCGACGCTATCGCGAGGGTGAGGGCCCAGGCGGAAGAAGCGGTGGCCCGGGGTGAAGTGCTGTTGGCGGTGTCACTTGACATCACCAACGCTTTCAACACACTCCCCTGGGCCTGCATCACGGAAGCGCTCAAATATCATGCAGTCCCACAGTATTTGCAGCGCATCGTTGCCAACTACCTATCGGACAGGTCCGTGAGATCCTCTCTCTCTTCCGCTCCGGAGAGCGCGGACACGGCGGCGGGCTAATCGAGCCCGCACTCCGTCTCCGCTGAGAGGGCCTGGGTCGTCGGATGCGGGGGCATCCGGCACCCTTCAGAGATAGGTCCTCTCGCGATGGTGACGCCCCCTCCGTGTTCGGGGGGCGTCACACGAGGTGGAGGGGTGTTCCTATTGACACCCCTCACCGAGGAGAGCCCGCCACTTTACAGCGGGCAGCGGCGTCGACGGGGGCTGCGGTAGAATACTAGCGGTCCCGCGCCCCCCGTCATCAGTCGAAGACGCTGGAACACCGTGGTGGTTTTAGACGGTATGGGTGCCTTCTGCACCGAGTCCGTCATATCCCGTCTGCTCCCCCGGCGGACGGGAATGCGTAACAGCATTTCCCCACGCAAAAAAAAAAAAAAAAAAAAAAAAAGGTTAGGTTAGGTTAGGTTGGGCGGGTCTGGGTTTATTCATTAATAGTTGCTTTGCCTAGCTTGCATGCCTTGCGCTGCTTGTTTTGGATAAACTCAGGCCTTCCCTACTCATCCCGGATGGGTAAGGAGGCAACGGTCTTAGGGGAGAGCGCAAGTCGTGATGATCCCTAAGGCAAGTCTGACGGATACCTTCCCGTGGTGCTGCCCGTTATTGGTTTGTTTCCTTCTGAAACAAACGTAACAGAACACCGTCAGGCGCCGCGTCATCTCATCTCATTTGTTTCGTTCTCACCGGTCCCATTTCTTCTCACCCCATTTTCTATCATCTTTTCTTGTCTCCCCTCGCTTCGTATCTCCATTCCGGAGAGCTGAACTGTGGTGTGAGACGAGAATTCGTCTCATTTCGTTTCGTTTCATTCGCTTCCCATTTGTCCCACTTCGTTCATTTCACCCCCATTGTCTCATCTCTTTTCACCTCATCCCAATCCTAAGTTCGATACTCGGCGATGGGATGAATGGCTGCAGGGTGTGCAGTCGCAAGAGTATCACAGGGCCGCTACGCCCCTAAACTGGCAAAACTTAAAATGGCTGGTTGTAACAGAAAAAATCTACCCCAGGCGGGTACGTCGGCTTTAGCCGGGAAATCCCGCTCCTCTACGGAGGACTGCCCCTCGTATTCTGGGGGGGGCACCAACCGCTTTTCTCTTTTACAAATTAACGACTTTGGCTTAGATAAGGACACTGATTGTGCTTACGAAAAGGATTTCAAGACAGGGCTGGCACTAAGTCAGCAACCGGAGGAGAAAACAAGAGGTGTCGTGGCGTTGCATGCCTCGGCACGACTCCGAAATAGATCGATGGATTGTGGGCCTTCTGATGGCCGGACGAGCAGGTCATCGTCTGCGGGAGCCAAGGGCTCCGCGAGACTGAGAGAGTGCTCGATTGTCGTGGAGGATATCCGGAGTGTGTCGGACGTAAAGTCCATGATTGTGGATGGCGCTGAGAGCGCGGAGACGGAAGGGGACGTGAGACAGAAGCGGTCGGCCTCTTCGTCCCTCGAGCCCGACCATTTAGAGTCGGACACGGAGGCCGAAGGTAAGGCGGCCGCCAAGGTAAGCTCCTTAAGAGGAGATTCGGGGGAGAACTCGACTGAGTCGGACACGTCTGACTGCAGCTTTGAGACAGTCGAGTCGATTTCGACATTGAGGGGTGCGTCGAAGCGCCGGCTTGAAGATGACGATCGCGGAGTCGTTTTGAGGAAAGGACAGACAGCCAAACGAGGCAGGGGCCGGCCACCAACCACCGGCCAGTATATGGGCCTGGCCAAGGCCAAACAGGAGGCCGCGGCTGCCTGTCGCGACGAGATGCGAGCTAGGGCGGAGCTCGAACTCAGCAATTGGGTCGGCAGCACCATGAGACGGAGCCGGAGCAATTCCGCTCTGTCCGGAATCTCGGATGACAGACCGGCCCAAACCCTAGAAGAGGCGGTCCAAACGAACTTGGAGGTCATCCATAGAATTGCCACAAGGTCAAAAAACCTTAAGGGCAGTTTTGTGCATGCTCTCAAAAAGTCGGTGGAAGAAATCCGCTCCGCGGTATTGGAGTTAAAAGACAGGTCGTCCTCGGATGAGTCGAGGAGACTACAGGCAGACAACGATCGCCTGAAAAAGGAGATGGACGAGTTGCGCAAGGAGATGAGTGCACTCCGTGTGATGATGGAGCGGCGAGTATCTAGCTGCCCTGTTGCACCTACTGCACCATCTTCGCCATCCTTGGCTCCGGTAATGCGTCCACCGCCAGCTGGAGGACCGGGAGACAACGTGGCCCCCGAGGTTGCTCCGGACTTGGAGACATTCACTCGGACCATCCTGCTCCAAGTGGGCACAATGATGAACGCGAGATTGGAGGCTCTGGAGGACCGCCTCCTACCTCAGGTGCGGCTTCGCCCTCCCCTTGCGGCGGATAGGAAGACAGCACAGAGTCCTGCGGCTGCTCCTGCAAAACCAAAACAGCGGCGAACCCTGCGCCGTCAAGCGCCAAGGGAAAGGGAAAGGGCAAGGGCAAGGGGGGAAAGAAGAAAACGAAGACCGTCTCCAAGCCCGTGCCAACAGATATAACGTCTCGGCCAGTATCACCGCCAACTGAGCCATTAAATGAGGGATGGAACGTGGTGGCTAGTAGGAAAAGGGGGGCAAAGCGCTCTGGCGCAATACGGGCTTCACAGTCTACGAGCCAGCCCCAACAGGCGAAGACGCAGCCGAAGATGCAGGCGAAGGCCGCGACTGGCTATGGAGGAGCAAAGAGGCTACGCCCGCCACGCTCGGCGGCCGTAGTACTAACACTCCAACCCGGAGCAGAAGAAAAAGGCGCTTCGTACGCCAAGGTGATTACTGAGGCTAGAAATAAGGTTGACCTAGCTGGCCTCGAGATTGCGAGCCTACGTTTTAGACGGGCGGCCACTGGAGCGCGAATCCTAGAGGTGCCCGGAAAGGCAAGTGGCGACAAAGCCGATGCGCTTGCCGCCAAACTGCGTGAGACGTTCGGAGAGGGGGTCGTCCGAATATCCAGGCCCACCAAGTCCGCAGAAATGCGCGTAATGGGTCTGGACGATAGTGTCACTCCGGAGGAGGTCGTGGCGGCGGTGGCACGACAAGGCGCCTGCTCACCGGACTTGGTGAAGAGCAGCGATATAAACCGGGGGGCACGCGGTCTAGGGACGGCCTGGGTAAAATGCCCTGTGGCTGCGGCGAAGAAGGTGGCCCAAGGCCGCCTCCGAATAGGGTGGGTCTCAGCCCAAGTTAAATTACTGGAGACGAGACCCATGAGGTGCTTCAGGTGCCTAGAGCTGGGACACCTGAGGGTGCACTGTGAATCCGAGGTCGATCGCAGTGACCAGTGTTACCGCTGCGGTCGGCCCGGACATATAGGGTCGCAGTGTGACAGTGCACCGCACTGCACCATCTGTGAGGCGGCCGGTCGTCCGGCACAACATCGAGCGGGGAGCAAGGCCTGCGCCCCCGCCCGAGGCAAGAAGACCAAGAAAGCAGGCACCAAGGCGGCTGTTGATGGCTCTAAGGCCCCCTCACAGCCGCCCCGTCCGAACGGGAATTCTTCGTCGTCGGCAGAGGTGATTTGTATGGACGTGAATAATGGATGACACCTCCATATCCTTCCTTCAGGGTAATCTGAACCACTGCGCCGCGTCTCAGAATCTATTCTTTCAGAGCGTGGCGCAGTGGTCGATTCATGTATCGGTGATATGCGAGCCATACCGGATTGTTCCCGGTTGGCTTGGTGACCTGGACGATCTTGTGGCATTGATCAGTCGAACTTCGGCTGGTGCACCGCCACTGATGAGACCGGAGAGAGGTCGGGGCTTCGTTTCTGCATTTGTGGGCGATATCATGCTGGTCGGGGGGTATTTCTCGCCCAGTCGTAGCCTCGCAGAATTCGAGCAATATTTGCTTGAAGTCGGGGCTCTGATTGGCAGGGTGAACCCCCCTCTTTTGCTGGTCTGCGGGGACTTCAATGCCAAGTCCACGGCGTGGGGGTCTCCGCAGACGTTGCCCAGAGGCGAGACCCTGGAAGATTGGGCGTCGGAGAGAGGCCTGATGGTTCTGAACCGGGGCGAGGCCGATACGTGTGTGCGCAGACAGGGTGGCTCGAAGATCGACGTCTCCTTTGCGAGCGCCGCCCTGGCGAGCCGTATCCGGGGATGGCATGTGGCGGAGTATTCGGAGACGCTGTCGGATCACCGTTACATACGGTTTAGCGTCTCCGCAGCCGCGGTGGCCCCTGTGGCCGTGCCCCGGTCCGGATCCGGAGACTGCCCGAGGTGGGCCCTCAAAAAGCTCGACAGGGAGCTGTTAGTGGAGGCTGCGTTGGTGGAGACGTGGGTCTCCGGGTCGTCATCATCAATGGTGGATCAAATAGATGTAGAGGGTGAGACGCTTGCACTCGCGGGTGCCATGACGCGCATCTGTGATGCGTCCATGCCGCGGGCGCGACCGTTCTCGCCCCGGCGCGCGGTGTACTGGTGGGACGCTGAACTCGCGCATCTCAGAGAGGAATGCGTGGGGGCGAGGCGCCAGTACGCCAGACACAGAAGGAGACGGCGTCGTGATGCTGCAGAGGAGGACAGGTTATACTCGGCTTACAGGGATCTCATTAATGCCCTCAAACTGGGTATCTGCAAGGCCAAAGACCAATCAAGGAAAGAGTTACTGGAATCTCTAAACAGTGACCCCTGGGGGAGGCCGTACAGGTTGGTGAGGCGAAAACTGCGTCCATGGGCACCGCCCCTGACGGAGAGTCTCCGGCCGGAGCTCTTGGAACGCACAGTGGAGGCCCTATTTCCGCGCAGGGCTTCGCACATCCCTCCGCCAATGGTACCGCCGTCTGCCTCGACTGCGCGAGAGCCGGACAATGCCGAGGACGCTTCCCCCGAGGTCACCGCGGGTGAGTTGTGGGCTGCCGTGTTTCGGCTCCGTGCCAAAAAAACTACGGCTCCCGGGCTGGATGGCGTGCCCGGTCGGGTATGGGTCATGAGCATGGAGATTCTGGAGGAGAGAGTGAGGGCCCTCTTCAGTGCTATTCTGGCGCAGGGCCGATTCCCCCATCTGTGGAAGACCGGGAAGTTGGTCCTCCTCCACAAAGAGGGTAGGCCGGAGGATTCTCCCTCAGCCTACAGACCAATTGTGCTGCTTGACGAGGCGTGCAAGCTCCTTGAGCGCGTTATCGCTGCGCGCCTCGTCAAGCACCTTACTAGAGTTGGGCCGGACCTCTCCGATGAGCAGTACGGCTTCCGCTGTGGCAGATCCACCCTCGACGCTATCGCGAGGGTGAGGGCCCAGGCGGAAGAAGCGGTGGCCCGGGGTGAAGTGCTGTTGGCGGTGTCACTTGACATCACCAACGCTTTCAACACACTCCCCTGGGCCTGCATCACGGAAGCGCTCAAATATCATGCAGTCCCACAGTATTTGCAGCGCATCGTTGCCAACTACCTATCGGACAGGTCCGTGAGGTACCCAACGCGGGGTGGGTGGTCCGAGGCGGTGATGACGTGCGGTGTTCCACAGGGGTCGGTCTTAGGCCCCCTCTTGTGGAACATCGGCTTTGATTGGGTGCTCCGCGGCTCGAACCTCCGGGGGGTCAGCCTAGTATGCTACGCCGACGATACCCTCGTTACGGCCCGCGGACGCACCTACCGAGATGCCGCGATTTTGGCCACGGCTGGAGTCGCTCACGTCGTCGGGAGGATAAGAATGCTTGGGCTGGAGGTTGCCCTGAACAAATCCGAGGCATTGTGTTTTCACGGTCCTCGGATGGCCCCTCCGGCTCACGCATCCTTGATAGTGGGGGGAACTTCTGTCGCTGTCGGTGGAACGATGAAGTACCTAGGACTCGTCCTCGACAGCCGGTGGAACTTCCACGCCCACTTCGGGCGCCTGGTGCCCAAGTTGATGGGGGCAGTATCTGCGTTGGGTGGGTTACTGCCAAATATTGGTGGACCGGAGGCCAGCTGCCGCCGCCTTTACACGGGGGTTGTTAGGTCAATGGCTTTGTATGGGGCGCCAATATGGGCGAAGGATTTAGATCGCCACAATGTGGCCCTCCTACGCAGACCACAGAGGGTCATGGCAATCAGGGTTTGCCGAGCGTATCGTACGGTGTCGTACGAGGCGGCCTGTCTGTTGGCCAGTACGCCGCCCTGGGACCTCGATGCTGAAGTTTTGGCAGAGGTCCACGATCGTAGGGTTGCGTCGCTGAGAGGGGGACAGACACTTGCACCAGAGGAACTGCGTCGCTGGAGAGAGCTTCTCCGCGATGGTCTCCTTCGGCGCTGGAACGAAAGATTGGGGGAAGAGCGCCTTTCCCGCCACTGGACAGTACAGGCGATCCTCCCAGTATTCCGGGAGTGGATTGAAAGGAGGTGGGGGCCACTCACCTATCATCTGTCACAGGTGCTCTCCGGGCATGGCTGCTTTGGGGAGTATCTGTGGCGAGTGGCGAAACGGGAGCCCAGGCCAGAGTGCCATCATTGTGCTGGTGCTATAGATACAGCCCGGCACACTCTGGAAGACTGCCCTGCATGGGCTGAACCACGGAGGCAACTCTCCGTGATTGTGGGTGGAAACGTCTCTCTGCCGGCCGTGGTGGCATCCATGGTCGACAGTGAGGCGTCATGGAGGACAGCGCTGACATTCTGCGAACAGGTGATCTCGCAGAAGGAAGCGGCGGAGAGGGCCAGGGAGGAAGATCCCCTCGCTGACCCTCTCCGCCGTCGGAGAGTGGGGCGCCGACGACAGGCACACAATCGTCGACCCCCATAGAGGGCCTCTGGGCGCCGGATATGTGTGGACTAGTCCGGCGCCTGACAGAATAGGTCCTGAGGTGTAAAGCGTTCCCATTTTACAGGAACGCTTCGCAAAAAGATGAGTGGTGATAGAGGGGGAGCCTTGTACACTTCCCCTCCCTCCCCCCTTCGAGTTGGATCCGACAGTTGAGTTCGGACGACTGCAGACGGAGCTCGCGGACGTGTGCCTCGGCGATTCCCGTGTGTCCGCCCCTAATGCAGAGCGAAGGAACCCCCAGGGTTTTAGTGGGTATGCCGTCTCTTTTACACGACGGAGAGCCCCACACACCCTCGGCCTCCTCTTTACAGGGGCCTTGAGGACGGTGCATAAGGCTGCATTTCCCTGGGTAAAAAAAAAAAAAAAAAAAAAAAAAAAAAAAAAAAAAAAAAAAAAAAAAAAAAGGTTAGGTTAGGTTAGGTTTGGTTAGGTTAGGTTAGGTTAGGTTAGGTTAGGTTGGGCGGGTCTGGGTTTATGGGCGGGTCTGGGTTTATTCATTAATAGTTGCTTTGCCTAGCTTGCATGCCTTGCGCTGCTTGTTTTGGATAAACTCAGGCCTTCCTTACTCATCCCGGATGGGTAAGGAGGCAACGGTCTTAGGGGAGAGCGCAAGTCGTGATGATCCCTAAGGCAAGTCTGACGGATACCTTCCCGTGGTGCTGCCTGTTATTGGTTTATTTCCATCCGAAATAAACGCAACAGAACACCGTCAGGCGCCGCGTCATCTCATCTCATTTGTTTCATTTTCACCGGTCCCATTTCTTCTCACCTCATTTTCTATCATCTTTTCTTGTCTCCCCTCGCTTCGTATCTCCATTCCGGAGAGCTGAACTGTTGTGTGAGACGAGAATTCGTCTCATTTCGTTTCGTTTCATTCGTTCCCCATTTGTCCCACTTCGTTCATTTCACCCCCATTGTCTCATCTCTTTTCACCTCATCCCAATCCTAAGTTTTTGAGTCCGGCGAAGGGATGAATGACTGCAGGGAGTGCAGTCGCGAGGACTCCCCCAGGCCGTCACGCCTTTAAACTGACAAACAAAACCATGGACGATTGTAATAGAAATAGACTACCCCAGGTCGGTAAAGCCCTTACGGGACAATCCGACCCTCCTACGGGAGGCTGCCCCTCGTATTCTGGGGGGGGCAACAATCGCCTTGCGGGTAATGACCCTAAATCTGTGAACGAAAACGACAACGACGACCTTGGCATGAAAATGGACAACACGATGCAAATTGCGACAAACGAAGTGCGGGTAGTACTTACCCGCTGCGATACGCCAATCAGTGAAGAGACAGATCTGACTGGTTTGGCGAAAATGAAGAACCTGTCTGACAGTGATTCAGACATGAGCTGCGAGACTGTAGCATCGCGGGCCTCTGGGGTATCTTCACCCAAGGCGAACCGCTTGTGGAGGAAACGAGCTAGAGATGCTGGTTCCGATACCGGAGAGGACATGACGTCCTCACCCAAAGTGTCGGTTAGACGAGCACGTGGGCGCCCGCCTACCACTGGTCAATACGTTGGCCTCGCTAAGGCCAAGGCTGAACTGAACGCGGCTAAGGCGGAGGAACTTCGGCTGGAAGCCGAAACGAAAATGGCAGAAGACGCAAGGCGAAAGAGGGAAGCGGCTGCGGCCACGTTCCGGAAATCTCCGAGCTGTCCTTTGGTGAAACAGGTCAATACAAGCCAAGAACCAGAAGACCTTCAGAAAATAGTCTTGGATTCGCTGGAGACTATCGAACAGGTTGCCATAAAATCAGGCAACCTGAAAGGCACATACGTGCGTGCTCTGAAGACTGCAGCGCAGACAATCAAAGTCGCGTTCGAGGAACTTAAAACACGCACAATGACGGAAGAAATAGCTCGGTTAGAAGCTGCCAATACACGGTTGGCAACTGAACTTGAGGTAATCCGAAAGGAAATGGCCCGGCTGCGACCAACTCCGGCTCCGGCCCCTGCTGTGGAGGAAATTGCTCGTGCAGTTATGATTGAATGTGGGAATATGATAAATGCACGATTGGAGGGTCTCGAAGACCGACTGCTTCCTGAGAAGCGTTTGCGGCCCCCGCTGGCAGTAGACAAAAAACTGAGGAGTCAGACACCAGCTGTTGTCGTCTCAGCAGCCGTGGAAACTGTTCCCTATTCGAACTCTCCTCCACAGCTGAAAGCAACGAGCGGATCCCCTGCGGACACCAGAAGGAAGCCCACGCAGAAAGCTGCCAAAATCTCGGTCTCTACCACTAGGAAAGAATTGCAAAAGGAGTCCCATGCTATTCTTCCCTCACCCCAGTCCACAGACGAGGGATGGACTGTAGTGGCAGCGAAGAAGAAGAAGAAAAAGGGGAAAAGAAAGAAGAAGGCGTCCAAAAACAAGCCTAGTGTCCCCACGCCACCAACGAAGACTAAACAGTCAAAACTCAAGCCACCTCGGACAGCGGCGGTTGTGCTGACCCTGCAACCAAGTGCTAGTGGAAATGGTATGACTTATAGACAAGTACTTACTGAAGCGCGAAATAAGGTAAACCTTAAGGATCTCGGCATAGAAGGTGTAAAATTCCGCGCTGCGGCTACAGGTGCCCGCCTTCTCGAGGTGCCCGGTGCCGCCAGTGCTGAGAAAGCGGATGCTCTAGCCACTAAGTTAAGAGAGGCTTTTGGCGAGGACGTGGTGAAAGTATCTAGACCTGAGAAGTGTGTCGAGATACGCATCACGGGACTGGATGACTCCACCACCAAAGAAGACGTCATCACTGCCGTAGCTGAAGCGGGTGGCTGCAGACAGGAGGCGATCAGAGCAGGAGAGGTCGTCCGTTCGTCCGGGTTAGGCACTATATGGCTGCGATGTCCGATTGCGGCAGCCAAGAAAGTCACGGAAACCAGACTTTTGGTGGGCTGGGTTTCTGTCCGAGCAAAGATTTTGGAGACCAGACCTCTCAGATGTTTTCGATGTTTGGAGCTTGGGCACATGGGTGCCAAATGTACGACGGGTATAGACCGCAGCAAGCTTTGCTACTGTTGTGGTAAGGCGGGCCATAGAGCAGTTGACTGCACTGCGGAACCCCACTGTCCAGTGTGCGATGCAGCGGGCCAAAGGGCAAACCACCGTATAGGCGGGAAAGCGTGCTCTGCTGCTATCCGTAAAAAAGGAAAAAAGGCGAACAAGCCATCTGATGAAGGCTCTCGGGCCCCCTCACAGCCGACACAGTGTGACAGTGCACCGCACTGCACAAAGAAAGCAGGCACCAAGGCGGCTGTTGATGGCTCTAGGGCCCCCTCACAGCCGCCCCGTCCGAACGGGAATTCTTCGTCGTCGGCAGAGGTGATTTGTATGGACGTGAATAATGGATGACACCTCCATATCTTTCCTTCAGGGTAACCTGAACCACTGCGCTGCGTCTCAGAATCTATTCTTTCAGAGCGTGGCGCAGTGGTCGATTCATGTATCGGTGATATGCGAGCCATACCGGATTGTTCCCGGTTGGCTTGGTGACCTGGACGATCTTGTGGCACTGATCAGTCGAACTTCGGCTGGTGCACCGCCACTGACGAGACTGGAAAGAGGTCGGGGCTTCGTTTCTGCATTTGTGGGCGATATCATGGTGGTCGGGGGGTATTTCTCACCCAGTCGTAGCCTCGCAGAATTCGAGCAATATTTGCTTGAAGTCGGGGCTCTGATAAGCAGGGTGAACCCCCCTCTTTTGCTGGTCTGCGGGGACTTCAATGCCAAGTCCACGGCGTGGGGGTCTCCGCAGACGTTGCCCAGAGGCGAGACCCTGGAAGATTGGGCGTCGGAGAGAGGCCTGATAGTTCTGAACCGGGGCGAGGCTGATACGTGCGTGCGCAGACAGGGTGGCTCGAAGATCGACGTCACATTCGCGAGCGCCGCCCTGGCGAGCCGTATCCGGGGATGGCATGTGGCGGAGTATGCGGAGACGCTGTCGGATCACCGTTACATACGGTTCAGCGTCTCCGCAGCCGCAGTGGCCCCTGCGGCCGTGCCCCGGTCCGGATCCGGAGACTGCCCGAGGTGGGCCCTCAAAAAGCTCGACAGGGAGCTGTTAGTGGAAGCTGCGTTGGTGGAGACGTGGGTCTCCGGGTCGTCATCATCAATGGTGGATCAAATAGATGTAGAGGGTGAGACGCTTGCGCTCGCGGGTGCCATGACGCGCATCTGTGATGCGTCCATGCCGCGGGCGCGACCGTTCTCGCCCCGGCGCGCGGTGTACTGGTGGGACGCCGAACTCGCGCATCTCAGAGAGGAATGCGTGGGGGCGAGGCGCCAGTACGCCAGACACAGAAGGAGACGGCGTCGTGATGCTGCAGAGGAGGACAGGTTATACTCGGCCTACAGGGATCTCATTAATGCCCTCAAACTGGGTATCTGCAAGGCCAAAGACCAATCAAGGAAAGAGTTACTGGAATCTCTAAACAGTGACCCCTGGGGGAGGCCGTACAGGTTGGTGAGGCGAAAACTGCGTCCATGGGCACCACCCCTGATGGAGAGTCTCCGGCCGGAGCTCTTGGAACACACAGTGGAGGCCCTATTTCCGCGCAGGGCTCCGCACATCCCTCCGCCAATGGCACCACCGTCTGCCTCGACTGCGCGAGAACCGGACGATACCGAAGACACTTCCCCCGAAGTCACCGCGGGTGAGTTGCGAGCTGCCGTGTTTCGGCTCCGTGCCAAAAAAACTACGGCTCCCGGGCTGGATGGCGTACCCGGTCGGGTATGGGTCATGAGCATGGAGATTCTGGAGGAGAGAGTGAGGGCCCTCTTCAGCGCTAGTCTGGCGCAGGGCCGATTCCCCCATCTGTGGAAGACCGGGAAGTTGGTCCTCCTCCACAAAGAGGGTAGGCCGGAGGATTCTCCCTCAGCCTACAGACCAATTGTGCTGCTTGACGAGGCGTGCAAGCTCCTTGAGCGCGTTATCGCTGCGCGCCTCGTCAAGCACCTTACTAGAGTTGGGCCGGACCTCTCCGATGAGCAGTACGGCTTCCGCTGTGGCAGATCCACCCTCGACGCTATCGCGAGGGTGAGGGCCCAGGCGGAAGAAGCGGTGGCCCGGGGTGAAGTGCTGTTGGCGGTGTCGCTTGACATCACCAACGCTTTCAACACACTCCCCTGGGCCTGCATCACGGAAGCGCTCAAATACCATGCAGTCCCTCAGTATTTGCAGCGCATCGTTGCCAACTACCTATCGGACAGGTCCGTGAGGTACCCAACGCGGGGTGGGTGGTCCGAGGCGGTGATGACGTGCGGTGTTCCACAGGGGTCGGTCTTAGGCCCCCTCTTGTGGAACATCGGCTTTGATTGGGTGCTCCGCGGCTCGAACCTCCGTGGGGTCAGCCTTGTGTGCTACGCCGACGATACCCTCGTTACGGCCCGCGGACGCACCTACCGAGATGCCGCGATTTTGGCCACGGCTGGAGTCGCTACCGTCGTCGGGAGGATAAGGATGCTTGGGCTGGAGGTTGCCCTGAACAAATCCGAGGCATTGTGTTTTCACGGTCCTCGGATGGCCCCTCCGGCTCACGCATCCCTGACAGTGGGGGGAACTTCTGTCGCTGTCGGTGGAACGATGAAGTACCTAGGACTCGTCCTCGACAGCCGGTGGAACTTCCACGCCCACTTCGGGCGCCTGGTGCCCAAGTTGATGGGGGCAGTATCTGCGCTGGGTGGGTTACTGCCAAATATTGGTGGACCGGAGGCCAGCTGCCGCCGCCTTTACACGGGGGTAGTTAGGTCGATGGCGTTGTATGGGGCGCCAATATGGGCGAAGGATTTGGATCGCCACAATGTGGCCCTCCTACGCAGACCACAGAGGGTCATGGCAATCAGGGTTTGCCGAGCGTATCGTACGGTGTCGTACGAGGCGGCCTGTCTGTTAGCCGGTACGCCGCCTTGGGACCTCGATGCCGAAGTTTTGACGGAGGTCCACGATCGTAGGGTTGCGTCGCTGGCAGGAGGACAGACACTTGCGCCGGAGGAACTGCGTCGCTGGAGAGAGCTTCTCCGCGATGGTCTCCTTCGGCGCTGGAACGAAAGATTGAGGGAAGAATGCATTTCCCGCCACTGGACAGTACAGGCGATCCTCCCAGTTTTCCGGGAGTGGATTGAAAGGAGATGGGGGTCACTAACCTATCATCTGTCACAGGTACTCTCCGGGCATGGCTGCTTTGGGGAGTATCTGTGGCGAGTGGCAAAAAGGGAGCCCAGGCCAGAGTGCCATCATTGTGCCGGTGCTATAGATACAGCCCGACACACTCTGGAAGACTGCCCTGCATGGGCTGAACCACGGAGACAACTCTCCGTAATTGTGGGTGGAAACGTCTCTCTGCCAGCCATGGTGGCTTCAATGGTAGACAGTGAGGCGTCATGGAGGACAGCGATGACATTCTGCGAACAGGTGATCTCGCAGAAGGAAGCGGCGGAGAGGGCCAGGGAGGAAGATCCCCTCGCTGACCCTCTCCGCCGTCGAAGAGTGGGGCGCAGACGACAGGCACACAATCGTCGACCCCCATAGAGGGCCTCTGGGCGCCGGATATGGGTGGACTAGTCCGGCGCCTGACAGAATAGGTCCTGAGGTGGAAAGCGTTTTACAGGAACGCTTCGCAAAAAGATGATAGGTGAGAGAGGGGGAACCTTGTACACTTCCCCCCCCCTTCAAGTTGGATCCGACAGTTGAGTTCGGACGACTGCAGACGGGTTCGCGGACGTGTGCCTCGGCGATTCCCGTGTGTCCGCCCTTAATGCAGAGCGAAGGAACCCCCCAGGGTTTTAGTGGGTATGCCGTCTCTTTTACACGACGGAGAGCCCCACACACCCTCGGCCCCCTCTTTACAGGGGCCTTGAGGACGGTGCATAAGGCTGCATTTCCCTGGGGAAAAAAAAAAAAAAAAAAAAAAAAAAGGTTGGGCGGGTCTGGGTTAGGTTAGGTTAGGTTAGGTTAGGTTAGGTTAGGTTAGGTTAGGTTAGGTTATCCGGGGAGTACAGCAGTATTTGGGCCGGTGCACCCTGGGCAGCAGTCAATAACTTCTCTATATGGGATCTTGTTGGCTGCTGGCTAAAATCCTGACACGTAGGTGCCCTCCGCGTGTCCCTATGAAGCTAGCATAGGGCACAGTGGACGGGCAGGCGGTTCATCCGTGGAGTAGGGGTCCCTTCTCGGAAGGGACAGCGGACCCGTAGGGTCGTAGGATGGCCGGCCTGCAAGGCTGGCGGCACGACAGGTTTTCCCCTGTCGTGCACTGAGGAGGAGCGACGTCGTTGCTTTTGACGGTGGGCGCGGCAGGGAGGGTCAACTCGGCCACCCTGTCGGGCAAACCTGGTGGAGCAGCTGCCTTACCGTAGCTGCAGCGGACCTTCGGGTCGTGGGATGGCCGGTCTGCAAGGCTGGCGGCGCGGCAGGGAGGGTCAACTCGGCCGCCCTGTCGGGCACACTCTTGGACGGCAGTCGCCTAACAGCGGCTGCAGCGGACCTTCGGGTCGTGGGATGGCGGGCCTTCAAGGCTCGCGGCGCGGCAGGGAGGGTCAACTCGGCCGCCCTGTCGGGCATGATGCGTCTCCGAATCCTACGGTTTCGGTGCCCGCCTATGGGATGCATGGCTGGGGGGAACCCGGTCGCGAGGGCACCACAAGGGGACCTCACCCCTTCAAAAAGGAAAACAACACCATGAACAGTACAGCGATTGTTAATGATCCCCAGGTGGGTAAATCCCACCCTTCGAAAGAAGGCTGCCCCACCGTATCTGGGGGGGGCAACAACCGCTTCGCGGGCTCCGGCCCGCGCACCAACGACCAAGGCAAACGTCAAACGGACACCGATTCTGCAAAAAATGAAAAACCGGGCAAGTTAAAGGACCTGACTCAGGAGAAGGTAGCACCATCTAGGTGCAGTGACCTGGTCCCGTTTTTAAAACGGGAGCCTCGAGTTGTACTGGAGCGCATGGACAGCGCCAGACCAGTCACTCTGAGAGTGGACGCCGCGGCAGGGCCAGAGCGCAATCTTTGCGCCACCTCTGCCGCTGCGTCAATGGACGTGAGTGAGGAGGAGGCAGCGAGCGTCTCTTTTGCGTCTGAAGCAGGCGCAGGAGTGACCCCACTTCACGAAATGCTTCGGATCCCGACTCCGAATTTATCGGAGTCGGAGTCCGACGCAATGACGTGGGAGACCGTGTCGTCGCGCGGCTCCCAAAGGAGGAGGAAGCGACGATTGGAGGAGGACGATGGGGACCTCAGTGACCCCTTACCGTCACCGAAAGTCCCGGCCGCTCGACGCGGCAAAGGACGTAGCAGGGGAAAGCCGCCCACGACCGGTGAGTATGTCGGCCTGGCGAAAGCCAAGGCCGAGTTGAACCGAGCGCGAGAGGAGGAGCTCCGGCTCATCGCCGAGAAGGAGCTGGCGGACGAGCTACAGCAGAGGAGGGCGGCATCAACGGCCGCCCAGTTTCTGAAGGTGCCGGAACCTCCGGCTACCAACCTGAGGCTGGGCGACTGCGATGCCGCTCACTTGGAAAAACTGCTTCTGGACTCGGTGGACACTGTATTGACGGTGGCCACCAAGTCCAAAAACTTGAAGGGCACGTGTGTGAAGGCCCTGAAGGACGCTGCGATGACCATCAAAGCGTCCTTCCAGGAATCACGGGCCCGCACGATGCCCGAGGAGATGGCGCTGCTGGTTAAGGCCAACCAGGAGCTGGCGGCGGAGCTCAAGGAGCTCCGACGTCAAATGGACGAGATGAGGTCGGCACGAGTAGTAGCGCCAGTAGCTCAGCCCCCTATGCCCCTCATTGGCGACGAAGCGATGCGGAAGGTCATGGTGCAGGTGGGCACCATGATCAACGCCCGCTTCGAAGGACTGGAGGAGCGGTTGCTGCCGGCGAGGACCCTCAGGCCCCCTCTCGCCGCAGATCGGCGAAGGTTAGGTTAGGTTGGGCGACCGAGGCCGTGTTTTTCCACGGGCCTCGGCAGCGCATTCCCCCTGACACCCACATTGTCGTGGAGGGTGTCAGGATCGAGGTGAAGGCCCAGATGAAATATCTGGGCCTAGTCCTCGACAGCAGGTGGCGCTTCGGCCCGCACTTCAGCGGGCTGTCGACGCGCCTGCTTAAGGTTGCGGGCGCCCTCTCGTGGCTCCTTCCGAATGTGGGGGGGCCAAGGGCACGATGCCGGCGCTTGTACGCCGGCATCTTGAAGAGCATGGCCCTATACGGGGCCCCAATCTGGGCGGACTCCCTCCAAAGGAGGGAGAACGCCACCTCACTCCGCAGGCCCCAAAGGGCCATTGCACTGCGGGTGGCGAGGGCCTACCGATCGGTGGGTTTCGCGGCGGCGTGCGCTCTGGCTGGCACCCCTCCTTGGGAGCTCGAGGCGGGAGTGCTCGCCAGAGTGTACGAGTGGACGGCGGGGCGCAAAGCCCGCGGGGAACACCCCGCCTTGGAGGAGCGAGAGGCCGTCCGGCGTGAGGCGAGGGACGCTGTCGTCCATCATTGGATGGAGGACCTCGCCGCCGCCACTTTTGGGCGCCGTACACTCGATGCGCTTGGGCCAGTCCTGCAGGATTGGTTGGGACGGCCCCATGGCTTCCTCTCGTTCCGTCTGGTGCAGGTGTTGACCGGGCATGGGTGCTTCGGCTCATACCTGCACCGGATCGGAAGGGAGGAAGCAGCAGCGTGCCACCATTGTCCCGCGGTGGAAGACACGGCGCAGCACACCCTAGAGGTGTGTGCGTCGTGGACCGAGCTGCGCCGCAGCTTGGTTAATGCTATCGGGCCGGACCTCTCTCTTCCCAGCGTGGTCAATGCCATGTTGGGGAGCGAAGAGGCCTGGGCAGCGGTCGCCTCCTTTTGTGAAGACGTGATATCGCAAAAGGAGGTGGCAGAGCGCGCAAGGGAGGAAGACCCCCTTGCTGCGCCACTGCGCAGACGTCGAAGGGGCGGGAGAAGGCGATTGAACAATCACCTTCCCCCTCCCGGTGGTGAGTAGCGAGAGACAGGCGCGGGGGCGTCTTCTCTCGCATTGCACATGCTCACCACCTCCGTCGGGCGGGAATGGCCACGCATTCCTGGTCATTCCCGAGCCCCTCCCGTAGGGAGGGGCATGTAGGCCCCGCTGTAAAGCGGGCGGTCGTCGGCGGAGGACTGGACGTAAAGGCTCTGCCAGTCTCCCAGTCCTCCTCCATACAGACGATGCTGGAATGCCGCTGGGTCGTTTAGTGGGTATACCGGTCTTCTACCGGGGAGTCCCACATAACCCCCCCATCCCCCATGGGGGGGTATGCGTAACGCATTTTTCCCAGCGAGAAAAAAAAAAAAAAAAAAAGGTTAGGTTGGGCGGGTCTGGGTTTATTCATTAATAGTTGCTTTGCCTAGCTTGCATGCCTTGCGCTGCTTGTTTTGGATAAACTCAGGCCTTCCTTACTCATCCCGGATGGGTAAGGAGGCAACGGTCTTAGGGGAGAGCGCAAGTCGTGATGATCCCTAAGGCAAGTCTGACGAATACCTTCACGTGGTGCTGCCCGTTATTGGTTTGTTTCCTTCTGAAGCAAACGTAACAGAACTTCGTCAGGCGCCGCGTCATCGCATCTCATTAATTTCATGATCATCAGTCCATTTCGTTTCACCACATTATCATTCATCTTTTTTCATTTCCCCATACTTCGTATCTCTTTTAAAGAGAGCCTGAACTGTGGTGTGAGATGTGCCTTCGTCTCATAATCGTTTCGCTATTTTCCATTTCTTTTACGTCTTCATTTTCACCTGCGTCATCCTAATTCAAAGCTCGCCCGGCGATGGGATGGATGCATAGGGCACAGTGGAGGAATAGCGACTCCAAGTCGCTCTTGGCAGTGGGCCTTATAGGCCCTGGGCGCGGCAGGGAGGACCAACTCGGCCACCCTGTCGGGCAAACCTGGTGGAGCAGCTGACTTACCGCAGCTGCAGCGGACCTTCGGGTCGTGGGATGGCTGGCCTGCAAGGCCGGCGGCGCGGCAGGGAGGGTCAACTCGGCCGCCCTGTCGGGCACACTCTTGGACGGCAGTCGCGTTACAGTGGCTGCAGTGGACCTTCGGGTCGTGGGATGGCGGGCCTTCAAGGCTCGCGGCGCGGCAGGGAGGGTCAACTCGGCCACCCTGTCGGGCTCCATGCGTCTCCGAATCCCACGGTTTCGGTGCCCGCCTATGGGATGCATGGCTGGGGGGAACCCGGTCGCGAGGGCACCACAAGGGGACCTCACCCCTCCAAAAAGGAAAAAAAAAAAATATGGATAATACAGCGATTGTTAATAATCCCCAGGTGGGTAAGTCCCACCCTTCGAAAGAAGGCTGCCCCATCGTATCTGGGGGGGGCAACAACCGCTTCGCGGGCTCCGGCCCGCGCACCGACGACTCTGGCAAAGCAAAAATGGACACCGATTCTGCACTACATGGAAATAACGGCAAGTCAACGGACCTGACTCAGGAGGAGTTTGCACCATCTAGGTGCAGTGACCTGATCCCGATTCATAAACGGGAGCCTCGAGTTGTACTGGAGCGCATAGACAGCGCCAGACCAGTCACTCTGAGAGTGGACGTCGCGGCAGGGCCAGAGCGCAACCCTTGCGCCATTTCTGCCGCCGCATCAAAGGACGTGAGCAAGGGGGAGGCAGCGGGCGTCTCTTCTGCGCCTGAATCAGGCGTGGAAGTGGCCCCGCTGCATGAATTGCTTCGGATCTCGACTCCGAACTTGTCGGAGACGGAGTCCGACGAGTCTGCGATGACTTGGGAGACCGTGTCTTCTCGCGGTTCTCCCAGGAGGAGAAAACGGAGGATGGAGGAAATCGATGGGGACCTTAGTGACCCCTCACCATCACCAAAGGTCCCAACAGCGCGAGGACGAGGCAAAGGACGGAAAGGAAGGCCACCCACGACCGGCCAGTATGTCGGCCTGGCGAAAGCCAAGGCCGAGCTGAACCGAGCGCGGGAGGAGGAGCTGAGGCTCACCGCCGAGAGGGAGCTGGCGGAGGAGCTGCAGCAGAGGAGAGCGGCATCTACGGCCACCCAGTTCCTTAAGGTGCCGGAGCCTCCGGCTACCAGTCTGAGGCTGGGTGAGTGCGATGCCGCTCATCTAGAGAAGATCCTTTTGGACTCGGTGGACACTGTCCTAACGGTGGCCACCAAGTCCAAAAATCTGAAGGGCACGAGCGTGAAGGCCCTGAAGGACGCCGCGATGGCCATCAAAGCGTCCTTCCAGGAATCGCGGGCCCGCTCTATGCCCGAGGAGATGGCCTTGCTGGTCAAAGCCAACCAGCAGCTGGCGGCGGAGCTAAAGGAGCTCCGTCGCCAAATGGAGGAGATGCGGTCCGCACGGGTGACGGCGCCGGTGGCGCAGCCCTCTATGCCCCTCATTGGTGACGAGGCGATGCGGAAGGTCATGGTGCAGGTGGGCACCATGATCAACGCCCGCTTCGAGGGACTGGAGGAGCGGTTGCTGCCCGCGAAGACCCTCAGACCCCCTCTCGCCGCAGATCGGCGAAGGGAGTCTGGAGTGCAACCGACGGCGACCACCAGTCTTCGAGCCGCCCCAGAAAGTGCATCAAAGAAGACTGGCTCTGGTGTTCAGCCAGCAGCGGCTCCAAGTCGTGGGGTCGCCCCTGGCGGCACCCCAGGGTCAAAGAAGAAGGCCAAAAGCAGGGCTGCGAAGGGCCTCACTCCTGCGCCCGTCGCACTGCTGCCTGCCCCTGCCCCGCCACCTCTGACTGAGGCGTGGCACGTGGTGACCAGACGCGGCCTAGAAAAACGAAGGGACAGGGGAGTGGCTTCCAAGGAGCAGGGACCTGCTCGTCCGGCGCCACATGCACCAGTTCCGCCTCCACCACCGCCTGCGAGAAGGAAGTCCCCGCCCAAACCAAAGAGCATGGCCAAACTCCGCTCCCCCCGAACTGCAGCTGTGGTTATCACGCTGCAACCGGGGGCGACCGTCTTCCTCTAATAAAGGACGGGCGGATCGCATGGAGGTCGGTTAGTATGGCCCTAACCTTCCTCCAGGCTAATGTGAACCACTCCGCCCGCGCTCAGGATTTACTCCTGCAGTGTATGGCGGAGCGGTCTATCAAAGTGGCGGTGGTTGCAGAGCCGTACTCGGTCCCACCCAGGAGTGACTGGGTGGGGGGCCTTGACGGCTTGGTGGCAATCACCACACAGTCGCCGACTTCATCCCCCCCTATGGAAGGGCTAACGAGAGGCAGGGGTTTTGTGGCGGCAGGAGTGGGCCCTGTCGTCATAGTAGGTGTGTATCACTCCCGGAATAGGCCCCGACACGAACTGGAGGCTCTTCTCGGCGAGGTGGGGACCTTAATAGGTCAGACCCGCCCACGCCCCGTGATCGTCATGGGGGACCTCAACGCCAAATCCTTGGCGTGGGGGTCCCCATCGACCTGTCCGCGGGGCGCTACGGTGTTGGAGTGGTTAGCCGAGGTGGGTCTCTGCATCGTGAACACCGGGAGTGAGAACACATGTGTCCGCCAATGGGGTGGATCGATCGTCGACGTGACGTTTGCCACCCCAGGCCTCGCCTGCCAAATTCGCGACTGGCAGGTGTTGGTGGACGAGGAGACGCTCTCCGACCACCGGTATATCCGGTTCAGCGTCTCCCCGTCCTCGGCGGACACGGTGAGGGAGGGATCCGGCGAGATCGGTCCGCGATGGGCCCTGAAGCGTCTAGACGCCGAGTTGCTGCAGGAAGCGGCCCTCGTCGAAGCGTGGAACGGCACTCCTCAGGAGGGTGACCCCGTAGACGTGGATGCGTTCGCGGATGGACTGTGTGCGGCGTTGTCGCGTATTTGCGACGCCGCAATGCCGCGTGCGACAGCCCCACGGTCCAGACGCCAGGTCTACTGGTGGTCAGAGGAGATTGCCGAACTCCGAAGACGCTGCGTGAGGAGACGCCGCCGATACCAGCGGTATCGTAGACGAAGGCGGCAGGAGACGGAGGAGTGCGAGTCTCTGTATGCCGCCTACCGGGACGCTTCGAGGGTCCTTCGCGTGGCCATTGACGAGGCGAAGCGGCGATCCTGGCAGGAGCTGCTGGAAGGGCTAGAGCGCGATCCGTGGGGCCGCCCGTATCAATGGGCGCGGCAAAAGCTGCGCCCATGGGCACCCCCCGTGACTGCCTCGCTCCAACCGGCTGTTCTCCAGAGGGTGGTGGGATGTCTGTTCCCGGGTCCTCCGGGAGACGATTTCTCGCCACCTTTCGTCGTCCCCTCGCGGACCGATCTCGCCGAGGTGGAGGAGGAGGAGCCTGCCCCTGTCTCCGAAGGGGAGCTTGGTGCAGCTGTGCTCAGGATGAGGGCCAAGAACACGGCACCCGGGCCAGACGGCATACCGGGTCGTGTGTGGGCACTATCCTTGGAGCACCTGGCACCCGCTCTCAGGGCCCTGTTTGACAGGTGCCTTCGGGAGGGGAAATTCCCCAGGAGATGGAGAAGGGGCAGGCTCGTCCTTATCAGGAAGGAGGGACGTCCCGCGGACGAGCCTTCGGGCTATCGTCCGATAGTGCTGCTGGACGAGGCGGGAAAGCTGTTGGAGAGGGTGATCGCTGCCCGCCTCGTCAAGCACCTCGAGACGTCCGGACCGGACTTGGCGCCCACCCAGTTCGGGTTCCGGAGAGGTCGCTCTACGCTGGACGCTATCTCCCGCGTCCGCGATCTCTCTGAGGAGGCGTGCTCCAGCGGCTGCGTGATGTTGGCGGTGTCTTTAGACATCGCCAACGCGTTCAACACGCTGCCCTGGACCACGATACTCAGTGGTCTGGAGTACCACCGAGTGCCGTCGTACCTGCGCAGACTCGTCGAAGACTACCTCTCCTATAGAGAGGTGGTTTTCCCAACGGCGAGCGGGGTGGGTCGCAGCCCCATGGCGCGCGGCGTCCCTCAGGGGTCTGTTTTAGGGCCCCTGCTGTGGAACGTCGGCTACGATTGGGCCCTCCGTGGCCGTGGTCTTCATGGCGTCGGCGTCGTTTGTTACGCCGACGACACGCTGGTCACCGCCCGGGGTGGTACCTACAGGGAGGCGGCAATCCTTGCCACGGCCGGAGTCGCGATGGTCGTGGCCAGGATCAGGAGGCTGGGTCTGGAGGTGGCGCTCCACAAATCGGAGGCCATATGCTTCCATGGTCCCCGACGGGCGCCACCTGCAGACTCATCGATAGTGGTGGGAGGAACCTCCATCCCCGTCAGGACAACGCTGAAGTATCTCGGCGTCGTCCTTGATAGCCGATGGAGGTTCGAGGCGCACATGCGGCGACTGTCCCCCAAATTGTTGGGGGCAGCCGGCGCATTGAGTCGCCTCCTCCCCAATCTTGGGGGTGGGGAGGGCAGCTGCCGCCGCCTCTATACAGCGGTGGTCAGCTCGATGGCCCTGTACGGAGCCCCCATATGGTCCGGGGGACTCGATCGGCGGGAGACTGCCCTGCTGATTGCAGCCCAACGGACCATGGCGGTGAGAGTGTGCCGGGGCTATCGGACACTTTCACACGAGGTGGCGTGCGCCCTCGCTGGCCTGCTCCCCTGGGACCTTGAGGCCGAAGTCTTGGCCTCGGTCTACCGCCGCAGAGTGCGTGCGCGGGAGCGGGACGAGCGACCGGCGCCGAGGGAGTTAGCGCATTGGCGCAACAACGCCAGGGCGTTGGCTCTCGAGAGGTGGGAGGGACGGCTCCTCGACGGATCCACTCAGAGGGGGGATAGCAGTCGACGACTCCTCGACGCTATCCAGCCCGTTCTCCGAGAGTGGATCGATCGGAGACATGGGAGGCTCTCATTTCGGCTGACGCAGGTGCTCTCGGGACATGGCTGTTTCGGGAGTTACCTGCATCGAATCGCCCGGAGAGAAGCCTCCCCGGCATGCCATCAGTGCGGCTACCTGGTAGACACCGCCCAGCACGCGCTGGAGGCATGTCCAGGAGGAGCAGCACCGCGACAAGCTCTGGTCGCGGTCGTGGGGGGGGACCTCTCATTGCCGACCATCCTCGCCAGGATGGTCGCCGATGAGAGCTGTTGGGAGGCAGTGGCCTCCTTCTGCGAGATTATTGTCTCGCAGAGGGAGGCAGCGGAGCGTGAGAGGGAGAGAGATCCTCTCTCTCTTCCGCTCCGGAGAGCGCGGACACGGCGGCGGGCTAATCGAGCCCACACTCCGTCTCCGCTGAGAGGGCCTGGGTCGTCGGATGCGGGGGCATCCGGCACCCTTCAGAGATAGGTCCTCTCGCGATGGTGACGCCCCCTCCGTGTTCGGGGGGCGTCACACGAGGTGGAGGGGTGTTCCTATTGACACCCCTCACCGAGGAGAGCCCGCCACTTTACAGCGGGCAGCGGCGTCGACGGGGGCTGCGGTATTGAATAGCTAGCGGTCCCGTGCCCCCCGTCTTCAGTCGACGACGTCGGAACACCGTGGTGGTTTTAGACGGTATGGGTGCCTTCTGCACCGAGCCCGTCATATCCCGTCAGCCCCCCCAGCAGGCGGGAATGCGTAAATGCATTTCCCCACGAAAAAAAAAAAAAAAAAAAAAAAAAAAAAAAAAAAAAAAAAAAAAAAAGGTTAGGTTAGGTTAGGTTGGGCGGGTCTGGGCGGGTCTGGGTTTATTCATTAATAGTTGCTTTGCCTAGCTTGCATGCTTTGCGCTGCTTGTTTCGGATAAACTCAGGCCTTCCTTACTCATCCCGGATGGGTAAGGAGGCAAGGGTCTTAGGGGAGAGCGCAAGTCGTGATGATCCCTAAGGCAAGTCTGACGGATACCTTCCCGTGGTGCTGCCCGTTATTGGTTTGTTTCCTTCTGAAACAAACGTAACAGAACACCGTCAGGCGCCGCGTCATCTCATCTCATTTGTTTCGTTCTCACCGGTCCCATTTCTTCTCACCCCATTTTCTATCATCTTTTCTTGTCTCTCCTCGCTTCGTATCTCCATTCCGGAGAACTGAACTGTGGTGTGAGACGAGAATTCGTCTCATTTCGTTTCGTTTCATTCGCTTCCCATTTGTCCCACTTCGTTCATTTCACCCCCATTGTCTCATCTCTTTTCACCTCATCCCAATCCTAAGTTCGATACTCGGCGATGGGATGAATGGCTGCAGGGTGTGCAGTCGCAAGAGTATCACAGGGCCGCTACGCCCCTAAACTGGCAAAACTTAAAATGGCTGGTTGTAACAGAAAAAATCTACCGTAGTACTAACACTCCAACCCGGAGCAGAAGAAAAAGGCGCTTCGTACGCCAAGGTGATTACTGAGGCTAGAAATAAGGTTGACCTAGCTGGCCTCGAGATTGCGAGCCTACGTTTTAGACGGGCGGCCACTGGAGCGCGAATCCTAGAGGTGCCCGGAAAGGCAAGTGGCGACAAAGCCGATGCGCTTGCCGCCAAACTGCGTGAGACGTTCGGAGAGGGGGTCGTCCGAATATCCAGGCCCACCAAGTCCGCAGAAATGCGCGTAATGGGTCTGGACGATAGTGTCACTCCGGAGGAGGTCGTGGCAGCGGTGGCACGACAAGGCGCCTGCTCACCGGACTTGGTGAAGAGCAGCGATATAAACCGGGGGGCACGCGGTCTAGGGACGGCCTGGGTAAAATGCCCTGTGGCTGCGGCGAAGAAGGTGGCCCAAGGCCGCCTCCGAATAGGGTGGGTCTCAGCCCAAGTTAAATTACTGGAGACGAGACCCATGAGGTGCTTCAGGTGCCTAGAGCTGGGACACCTGAGGGTGCACTGTGAATCCGAGGTCGATCGCAGTGACCAGTGTTACCGCTGCGGTCGGCCCGGACATATAGGGTCGCAGTGTGACAGTGCACCGCACTGCACCATCTGTGAGGCGGCCGGTCATCCGGCACAACATCGAGCGGGGAGCAAGGCCTGCGCCCCCGCCCGAGGCAAGAAGACCAAGAAAGCAGGCACCAAGGCAGCTGTTGATGGCTCTAAGGCCCCCTCACAGCCGCCCCGTCCGAACGGGAATTCTTCGTCGTCGGCAGAGGTGATTTGTATGGACGTGAATAATGGATGACACCTCCATATCCTTCCTTCAGGGTAATCTGAACCACTGCGCCGCGTCTCAGAATCTATTCTTTCAGAGCGTGGCGCAGTGGTCGATTCATGTATCGGTGATATGCGAGCCATACCGGATTGTTCCCGGTTGGCTTGGTGACCTGGACGATCTTGTGGCATTGATCAGTCGAACTTCGGCTGGTGCACCGCCACTGATGAGACCGGAGAGAGGTCGGGGCTTCGTTTCTGCATTTGTGGGCGATATCATGGTGGTCGGGGGGTATTTCTCGCCCAGTCGTAGCCTCGCAGAATTCGAGCAATATTTGCTTGAAGTCGGGGCTCTGATTGGCAGGGTGAACCCCCCTCTTTTGCTGGTCTGCGGGGACTTCAATGCCAAGTCCACGGCGTGGGGGTCTCCGCAGACGTTGCCCAGAGGCGAGACCTTGGAAGATTGGGCGTCGGAGAGAGGCCTGATGGTTCTGAACCGGGGCGAGGCCGATACGTGTGTGCGCAGACAGGGTGGCTCGAAGATCGACGTCTCCTTTGCGAGCGCCGCCCTGGCAAACCGTATCCGGGGATGGCATGTGGCGGAGTATTCGGAGACGCTGTCGGATCACCGTTACATACGGTTTAGCGTCTCCGCAGCCGCGGTGGCCCCTGTGGCCGTGCCCCGGTCCGGATCCGGAGACTGCCCGAGGTGGGCCCTCAAAAAGCTCGACAGGGAGCTGTTAGTGGAGGCTGCGTTGGTGGAGACGTGGGTCTCCGGGTCGTCATCATCAATGGTGGATCAAATAGATGTAGAGGGTGAGACGCTTGCACTCGCGGGTGCCATGACGCGCATCTGTGATGCGTCCATGCCGCGGGCGCGACCGTTCTCGCCCCGGCGCGCGGTGTACTGGTGGGACGCCGAACTCGCGCATCTCAGAGAGGAATGCGTGGGGGCGAGGCGCCAGTACGCCAGACACAGAAGGAGACGGCGTCGTGATGCTGCAGAGGAGGACAGGTTATACTCGGCTTACAGGGATCTCATTAATGCCCTCAAACTGGGTATCTGCAAGGCCAAAGACCATTCAAGGAAAGAGTTACTGGAATCTCTAAACAGTGACCCCTGGGGGAGGCCGTACAGGTTGGTGAGGCGAAAACTGCGTCCATGGGCACCGCCCCTGACGGAGAGTCTCCGGCCGGAGTTCTTGGAACGCACAGTGGAGGCCCTATTTCCGCGCAGGGCTTCGCACATCCCTCCGCCAATGGTACCGCCGTCTGCCTCGACTGCGCGAGAGCCGGACAATGCCGAGGACGCTTCCCCCGAGGTCACCGCGGGTGAGTTGTGGGCTGCCGTGTTTCGGCTCCGTGCCAAAAAAACTACGGCTCCCGGGCTGGATGGCGTGCCCGGTCGGGTATGGGTCATGAGCATGGAGATTCTGGAGGAGAGAGTGAGGGCCCTCTTCAGTGCTATTCTGGCGCAGGGCCGATTCCCCCATCTGTGGAAGACCGGGAAGTTGGTCCTCCTCCACAAAGAGGGTAGGCCGGAGGATTCTCCCTCAGCCTACAGACCAATTGTGCTGCTTGACGAGGCGTGCAAGCTCCTTGAGCGCGTTATCGCTGCGCGCCTCGTCAAGCACCTTACTAGAGTTGGGCCGGACCTCTCCGATGAGCAGTACGGCTTCCGCTGTGGCAGATCCACCCTCGACGCTATCGCGAGGGTGAGGGCCCAGGCGGAAGAAGCGGTGGCCCGGGGTGAAGTGCTGTTGGCGGTGTCACTTGACATCACCAACGCTTTCAACACACTCCCCTGGGCCTGCATCACGGAAGCGCTCAAATATCATGCAGTCCCACAGTATTTGCAGCGCATCGTTGCCAACTACCTATCGGACAGGTCCGTGAGATACCCAACGCGGGATGGGTGGTCCGAGGCGGTGATGACGTGCGGTGTTCCACAGGGGTCGGTCCTAGGCCCCCTCTTGTGGAACATCGGCTTTGATTGGGTGCTCCGCGGCTCGAACCTCCGGGGGGTCAGCCTAGTATGCTACGCCGACGATACCCTCGTTACGGCCCGCGGACGCACCTACCGAGATGCCGCGATTTTGGCCACGGCTGGAGTCGCTCACGTCGTCGGGAGGATAAGAATGCTTGGGCTGGAGGTTGCCCTGAACAAATCCGAGGCATTGTGTTTTCACGGTCCTCGGATGGCCCCTCCGGCTCACGCATCCTTGATAGTGGGGGGAACTTCTGTCGCTGTCGGTGGAACGATGAAGTACCTAGGACTCGTCCTCGACAGCCGGTGGAACTTCCACGCCCACTTCGGGCGCCTGGTGCCCAAGTTGATGGGGGCAGTATCTGCGTTGGGTGGGTTACTGCCAAATATTGGTGGACCGGAGGCCAGCTGCCGCCGCCTTTACACGGGGGTTGTTAGGTCAATGGCTTTGTATGGGGCGCCAATATGGGCGAAGGATTTAGATCGCCACAATGTGGCCCTCCTACGCAGACCACAGAGGGTCATGGCAATCAGGGTTTGCCGAGCGTATCGTACGGTGTCGTACGAGGCGGCCTGTCTGTTGGCCAGTACGCCGCCCTGGGACCTCGATGCTGAAGTTTTGGCAGAGGTCCACGATCGTAGGGTTGCTTCGCTGAGAGGGGGACAGACACTTGCGCCAGAGGAACTGCGTCGCTGGAGAGAGCTTCTCCGCGATGGTCTCCTTCGGCGCTGGAACGAAAGATTGGGGGAAGAGCGCCTTTCCCGCCACTGGACAGTACAGGCGATCCTCCCAGTATTCCGGGAGTGGATTGAAAGGAGGTGGGGGCCACTCACCTATCATCTGTCACAGGTGCTCTCCGGGCATGGCTGCTTTGGGGAGTATCTGTGGCGAGTGGCGAAACGGGAGCCCAGGCCAGAGTGCCATCATTGTGCTGGTGCTATAGATACAGCCCGGCACACTCTGGAAGACTGCCCTGCATGGGCTGAACCACGGAGGCAACTCTCCGTGATTGTGGGTGGAAACGTCTCTCTGCCGGCCGTGGTGGCATCCATGGTCGACAGTGAGGCGTCATGGAGGACAGCGCTGACATTCTGCGAACAGGTGATCTCGCAGAAGGAAGCGGCGGAGAGGGCCAGGGAGGAAGATCCCCTCGCTGACCCTCTCCGCCGTCGGAGAGTGGGGCGCCGACGACAGGCACACAATCGTCGACCCCCATAGAGGGCCTCTGGGCGCCGGATATGTGTGGACTAGTCCGGCGCCTGACAGAATAGGTCCTGAGGTGTAAAGCGTTCCCATTTTACAGGAACGCTTCGCAAAAAGATGAGTGGTGAGAGAGGGGGAGCCTTGTACACTTCCCCTCCCTCCCCCCTTCGAGTTGGATCCGACAGTTGAGTTCGGACGACTGCAGACGGAGCTCGCGGACGTGTGCCTCGGCGATTCCCGTGTGTCCGCCCCTAATGCAGAGCGAAGGAACCCCCAGGGTTTTAGTGGGTATGCCGTCTCTTTTATACGACGGAGAGCCCCACACACCCTCGGCCCCCTCTTTACAGGGGCCTTGAGGACGGTGCATAAGGCTGCATTTCCCTGGGTAAAAAAAAAAAAAAAAAAAAAAAAAAAAAAAGGTTGGGCGGGTCTGGGTTTATTCATTAATAGTTGCTTTGCCTAGCTTGCATGCCTTGCGCTGCTTGTTTTGGATAAACTCAGGCCTTCCCTACTCATCCCGGATGGGTAAGGAGGCAACGGTCTTAGGGGAGAGCGCAAGTCGTGATGATCCCTAAGGCAAGTCTGACGGATACCTTCCCGTGGTGCTGCCCGTTATTGGTTTGTTTCCTTCTGAAACAAACGTAACAGAACACCGTCAGGCGCCGCGTCATCTCATCTCATTTGTTTCGTTCTCACCGGTCCCATTTCTTCTCACCCCATTTTCTATCATCTTTTCTTGTCTCCCCTCGCTTCGTATCTCCATTCCGGAGAGCTGAACTGTGGTGTGAGACGAGAATTCGTCTCATTTCGTTTCGTTTCATTCGTTCCCCATTTGTCCCACTTCGTTCATTTCACCCCCATTGTCTCATCTCTTTTCACCTCATCCCAATCCTAAGTTCGATACTCGGCGATGGGATGAATGGCTGCAGGGTGTGCAGTCGCAAGAGTATCACAGGGCCGCTACGCCCCTAAACTGGCAAAACTTAAAATGGCTGGTTGTAACAGAAAAAATCTACCCCAGGCGGGTACGTCGGCTTTAGCCGGGAAATCCCGCTCCTCTACGGAGGACTGCCCCTCGTATTCTGGGGGGGGCACCAACCGCTTTTCTCTTTTACAAATTAACGACTTTGGCTTAGATAAGGACACTGATTGTGCTTACGAAAAGGATTTCAAGACAGGGCTGGCACTAAGTCAGCAACCGGAGGAGAAAACAAGAGGTGTCGTGGCGTTGCATGCCTCGGCACGACTCCGAAATAGATCGATGGATTGTGGGCCTTCTGATGGCCGGACGAGCAGGTCATCGTCTGCGGGAGCCAAGGGCTCCGCGAGACTGAGAGAGTGCTCGATTGTCGTGGAGGATATCCGGAGTGTGTCGGACGTAAAGTCCATGATTGTGGATGGCGCTGAGAGCGCGGAGACGGAAGGGGACGTGAGACAGAAGCGGTCGGCCTCTTCGTCCCTCGAGCCCGACCATTTAGAGTCGGACACGGAGGCCGAAGGTAAGGCGGCCGCCAAGGTAAGCTCCTTAAGAGGAGATTCGGGGGAGAACTCGACTGAGTCGGACACGTCTGACTGCAGCTTTGAGACAGTCGAGTCGATTTCGACATTGAGGGGTGCGTCGAAGCGCCGGCTTGAAGATGACGATCGCGGAGTCGTTTTGAGGAAAGGACAGACAGCCAAACGAGGCAGGGGCCGGCCACCAACCACCGGCCAGTATATGGGCCTGGCCAAGGCCAAACAGGAGGCCGCGGCTGCCTGTCGCGACGAGATGCGAGCTAGGGCGGAGCTCGAACTCAGCAATTGGGTCGGCAGCACCATGAGACGGAGCCGGAGCAATTCCGCTCTGTCCGGAATCTCGGATGACAGACCGGCCCAAACCCTAGAAGAGGCGGTCCAAACGAACTTGGAGGTCATCCATAGAATTGCCACAAGGTCAAAAAACCTTAAGGGCAGTTTTGTGCATGCTCTCAAAAAGTCGGTGGAAGAAATCCGCTCCGCGGTATTGGAGTTAAAAGACAGGTCGTCCTCGGATGAGTCGAGGAGACTACAGGCAGACAACGATCGCCTGAAAAAGGAGATGGACGAGTTGCGCAAGGAGATGAGTGCACTCCGTGTGATGATGGAGCGGCGAGTATCTAGCTGCCCTGTTGCACCTACTGCACCATCTTCGCCATCCTTGGCTCCGGTAATGCGTCCACCGCCAGCTGGAGGACCGGGAGACAACGTGGCCCCCGAGGTTGCTCCGGACTTGGAGACATTCACTCGGACCATCCTGCTCCAAGTGGGCACAATGATGAACGCGAGATTGGAGGCTCTGGAGGACCGCCTCCTACCTCAGGTGCGGCTTCGCCCTCCCCTTGCGGCGGATAGGAAGACAGCACAGAGTCCTGCGGCTGCTCCTGAGGAGCCATCGACTGTTGCTGGGCCGTCCGGGCTGAATGCCGGACCTCCCAAAACCAAAACAGCGGCGAACCCTGCGCCGTCAAGCGCCAAGGGAAAGGGAAAGGGCAAGGGCAAGGGGGGAAAGAAGAAAACGAAGACCGTCTCCAAGCCCGTGCCAACAGATATAACGTCTCGGCCAGTATCACCGCCAACTGAGCCATTAAATGAGGGATGGAACGTGGTGGCTAGTAGGAAAAGGGGGGCAAAGCGCTCTGGCGCAATACGGGCTTCACAGTCTACGAGCCAGCCCCAACAGGCGAAGACGCAGCCGAAGATGCAGGCGAAGGCCGCGACTGGCTATGGAGGAGCAAAGAGGCTACGCCCGCCACGCTCGGCGGCCGTAGTACTAACACTCCAACCCGGAGCAGAAGAAAAAGGCGCTTCGTACGCCAAGGTGATTACTGAGGCTAGAAATAAGGTTGACCTAGCTGGCCTCGAGATTGCGAGCCTACGTTTTAGACGGGCGGCCACTGGAGCGCGAATCCTAGAGGTGCCCGGAAAGGCAAGTGGCGACAAAGCCGATGCGCTTGCCGCCAAACTGCGTGAGACGTTCGGAGAGGGGGTCGTCCGAATATCCAGGCCCACCAAGTCCGCAGAAATGCGCGTAATGGGTCTGGACGATAGTGTCACTCCGGAGGAGGTCGTGGCGGCGGTGGCACGACAAGGCGCCTGCTCACCGGACTTGGTGAAGAGCAGCGATATAAACCGGGGGGCACGCGGTCTAGGGACGGCCTGGGTAAAATGCCCTGTGGCTGCGGCGAAGAAGGTGGCCCAAGGCCGCCTCCGAATAGGGTGGGTCTCAGCCCAAGTTAAATTACTGGAGACGAGACCCATGAGGTGCTTCAGGTGCCTAGAGCTGGGACACCTGAGGGTGCACTGTGAATCCGAGGTCGATCGCAGTGACCAGTGTTACCGCTGCGGTCGGCCCGGACATATAGGGTCGCAGTGTGACAGTGCACCGCACTGCACCATCTGTGAGGCGGCCGGTCGTCCGGCACAACATCGAGCGGGGAGCAAGGCCTGCGCCCCCGCCCGAGGCAAGAAGACCAAGAAAGCAGGCACCAAGGCGGCTGTTGATGGCTCTAAGGCCCCCTCACAGCCGCCCCGTCCGAACGGGAATTCTTCGTCGTCGGCAGAGGTGATTTGTATGGACGTGAATAATGGATGACACCTCCATATCCTTCCTTCAGGGTAATCTGAACCACTGCGCCGCGTCTCAGAATCTATTCTTTCAGAGCGTGGCGCAGTGGTCGATTCATGTATCGGTGATATGCGAGCCATACCGGATTGTTCCCGGTTGGCTTGGTGACCTGGACGATCTTGTGGCATTGATCAGTCGAACTTCGGCTGGTGCACCGCCACTGATGAGACCGGAGAGAGGTCGGGGCTTCGTTTCTGCATTTGTGGGCGATATCATGGTGGTCGGGGGGTATTTCTCGCCCAGTCGTAGCCTCGCAGAATTCGAGCAATATTTGCTTGAAGTCGGGGCTCTGATTGGCAGGGTGAACCCCCCTCTTTTGCTGGTCTGCGGGGACTTCAATGCCAAGTCCACGGCGTGGGGGTCTCCGCAGACGTTGCCCAGAGGCGAGACCCTGGAAGATTGGGCGTCGGAGAGAGGCCTGATGGTTCTGAACCGGGGCGAGGCCGATACGTGTGTGCGCAGACAGGGTGGCTCGAAGATCGACGTCTCCTTTGCGAGCGCCGCCCTGGCGAGCCGTATCCGGGGATGGCATGTGGCGGAGTATTCGGAGACGCTGTCGGATCACCGTTACATACGGTTTAGCGTCTCCGCAGCCGCGGTGGCCCCTGTGGCCGTGCCCCGGTCCGGATCCGGAGACTGCCCGAGGTGGGCCCTCAAAAAGCTCGACAGGGAGCTGTTAGTGGAGGCTGCGTTGGTGGAGACGTGGGTCTCCGGGTCGTCATCATCAATGGTGGATCAAATAGATGTAGAGGGTGAGACGCTTGCACTCGCGGGTGCCATGACGCGCATCTGTGATGCGTCCATGCCGCGGGCGCGACCGTTCTCGCCCCGGCGCGCGGTGTACTGGTGGGACGCTGAACTCGCGCATCTCAGAGAGGAATGCGTGGGGGCGAGGCGCCAGTACGCCAGACACAGAAGGAGACGGCGTCGTGATGCTGCAGAGGAGGACAGGTTATACTCGGCTTACAGGGATCTCATTAATGCCCTCAAACTGGGTATCTGCAAGGCCAAAGACCAATCAAGGAAAGAGTTACTGGAATCTCTAAACAGTGACCCCTGGGGGAGGCCGTACAGGTTGGTGAGGCGAAAACTGCGTCCATGGGCACCGCCCCTGACGGAGAGTCTCCGGCCGGAGCTCTTGGAACGCACAGTGGAGGCCCTATTTCCGCGCAGGGCTTCGCACATCCCTCCGCCAATGGTACCGCCGTCTGCCTCGACTGCGCGAGAGCCGGACAATGCCGAGGACGCTTCCCCCGAGGTCACCGCGGGTGAGTTGTGGGCTGCCGTGTTTCGGCTCCGTGCCAAAAAAACTACGGCTCCCGGGCTGGATGGCGTGCCCGGTCGGGTATGGGTCATGAGCATGGAGATTCTGGAGGAGAGAGTGAGGGCCCTCTTCAGTGCTATTCTGGCGCAGGGCCGATTCCCCCATCTGTGGAAGACCGGGAAGTTGGTCCTCCTCCACAAAGAGGGTAGGCCGGAGGATTCTCCCTCAGCCTACAGACCAATTGTGCTGCTTGACGAGGCGTGCAAGCTCCTTGAGCGCGTTATCGCTGCGCGCCTCGTCAAGCACCTTACTAGAGTTGGGCCGGACCTCTCCGATGAGCAGTACGGCTTCCGCTGTGGCAGATCCACCCTCGACGCTATCGCGAGGGTGAGGGCCCAGGCGGAAGAAGCGGTGGCCCGGGGTGAAGTGCTGTTGGCGGTGTCACTTGACATCACCAACGCTTTCAACACACTCCCCTGGGCCTGCATCACGGAAGCGCTCAAATATCATGCAGTCCCACAGTATTTGCAGCGCATCGTTGCCAACTACCTATCGGACAGGTCCGTGAGGTACCCAACGCGGGGTGGGTGGTCCGAGGCGGTGATGACGTGCGGTGTTCCACAGGGGTCGGTCTTAGGCCCCCTCTTGTGGAACATCGGCTTTGATTGGGTGCTCCGCGGCTCGAACCTCCGGGGGGTCAGCCTAGTATGCTACGCCGACGATACCCTCGTTACGGCCCGCGGACGCACCTACCGAGATGCCGCGATTTTGGCCACGGCTGGAGTCGCTCACGTCGTCGGGAGGATAAGAATGCTTGGGCTGGAGGTTGCCCTGAACAAATCCGAGGCATTGTGTTTTCACGGTCCTCGGATGGCCCCTCCGGCTCACGCATCCTTGATAGTGGGGGGAACTTCTGTCGCTGTCGGTGGAACGATGAAGTACCTAGGACTCGTCCTCGACAGCCGGTGGAACTTCCACGCCCACTTCGGGCGCCTGGTGCCCAAGTTGATGGGGGCAGTATCTGCGTTGGGTGGGTTACTGCCAAATATTGGTGGACCGGAGGCCAGCTGCCGCCGCCTTTACACGGGGGTTGTTAGGTCAATGGCTTTGTATGGGGCGCCAATATGGGCGAAGGATTTAGATCGCCACAATGTGGCCCTCCTACGCAGACCACAGAGGGTCATGGCAATCAGGGTTTGCCGAGCGTATCGTACGGTGTCGTACGAGGCGGCCTGTCTGTTGGCCAGTACGCCGCCCTGGGACCTCGATGCTGAAGTTTTGGCAGAGGTCCACGATCGTAGGGTTGCGTCGCTGAGAGGGGGACAGACACTTGCACCAGAGGAACTGCGTCGCTGGAGAGAGCTTCTCCGCGATGGTCTCCTTCGGCGCTGGAACGAAAGATTGGGGGAAGAGCGCCTTTCCCGCCACTGGACAGTACAGGCGATCCTCCCAGTATTCCGGGAGTGGATTGAAAGGAGGTGGGGGCCACTCACCTATCATCTGTCACAGGTGCTCTCCGGGCATGGCTGCTTTGGGGAGTATCTGTGGCGAGTGGCGAAACGGGAGCCCAGGCCAGAGTGCCATCATTGTGCTGGTGCTATAGATACAGCCCGGCACACTCTGGAAGACTGCCCTGCATGGGCTGAACCACGGAGGCAACTCTCCGTGATTGTGGGTGGAAACGTCTCTCTGCCGGCCGTGGTGGCATCCATGGTCGACAGTGAGGCGTCATGGAGGACAGCGCTGACATTCTGCGAACAGGTGATCTCGCAGAAGGAAGCGGCGGAGAGGGCCAGGGAGGAAGATCCCCTCGCTGACCCTCTCCGCCGTCGGAGAGTGGGGCGCCGACGACAGGCACACAATCGTCGACCCCCATAGAGGGCCTCTGGGCGCCGGATATGTGTGGACTAGTCCGGCGCCTGACAGAATAGGTCCTGAGGTGTAAAGCGTTCCCATTTTACAGGAACGCTTCGCAAAAAGATGAGTGGTGATAGAGGGGGAGCCTTGTACACTTCCCCTCCCTCCCCCCTTCGAGTTGGATCCGACAGTTGAGTTCGGACGACTGCAGACGGAGCTCGCGGACGTGTGCCTCGGCGATTCCCGTGTGTCCGCCCCTAATGCAGAGCGAAGGAACCCCCAGGGTTTTAGTGGGTATGCCGTCTCTTTTACACGACGGAGAGCCCCACACACCCTCGGCCTCCTCTTTACAGGGGCCTTGAGGACGGTGCATAAGGCTGCATTTCCCTGGGTAAAAAAAAAAAAAAAAAAAAAGGTTAGGTTAGGTTAGGTTGGGCGGGTCTGGGTTTATTCATTAATAGTTGCTTTGCCTAGCTTGCATGCCTTGCGCTGCTTGTTTTGGATAAACTCAGGCCTTCCCTACTCATCCCGGATGGGTAAGGAGGCAACGGTCTTAGGGGAGAGCGCAAGTCGTGATGATCCCTAAGGCAAGTCTGACGGATACCTTCCCGTGGTGCTGCCCGTTATTGGTTTGTTTCCTTCTGAAACAAACGTAACAGAACACCGTCAGGCGCCGCGTCATCTCATCTCATTTGTTTCGTTCTCACCGGTCCCATTTCTTCTCACCCCATTTTCTATCATCTTTTCTTGTCTCCCCTCGCTTCGTATCTCCATTCCGGAGAGCTGAACTGTGGTGTGAGACGAGAATTCGTCTCATTTCGTTTCGTTTCATTCGCTTCCCATTTGTCCCACTTCGTTCATTTCACCCCCATTGTCTCATCTCTTTTCACCTCATCCCAATCCTAAGTTCGATACTCGGCGATGGGATGAATGGCTGCAGGGTGTGCAGTCGCAAGAGTATCACAGGGCCGCTACGCCCCTAAACTGGCAAAACTTAAAATGGCTGGTTGTAACAGAAAAAATCTACCCCAGGCGGGTACGTCGGCTTTAGCCGGGAAATCCCGCTCCTCTACGGAGGACTGCCCCTCGTATTCTGGGGGGGGCACCAACCGCTTTTCTCTTTTACAAATTAACGACTTTGGCTTAGATAAGGACACTGATTGTGCTTACGAAAAGGATTTCAAGACAGGGCTGGCACTAAGTCAGCAACCGGAGGAGAAAACAAGAGGTGTCGTGGCGTTGCATGCCTCGGCACGACTCCGAAATAGATCGATGGATTGTGGGCCTTCTGATGGCCGGACGAGCAGGTCATCGTCTGCGGGAGCCAAGGGCTCCGCGAGACTGAGAGAGTGCTCGATTGTCGTGGAGGATATCCGGAGTGTGTCGGACGTAAAGTCCATGATTGTGGATGGCGCTGAGAGCGCGGAGACGGAAGGGGACGTGAGACAGAAGCGGTCGGCCTCTTCGTCCCTCGAGCCCGACCATTTAGAGTCGGACACGGAGGCCGAAGGTAAGGCGGCCGCCAAGGTAAGCTCCTTAAGAGGAGATTCGGGGGAGAACTCGACTGAGTCGGACACGTCTGACTGCAGCTTTGAGACAGTCGAGTCGATTTCGACATTGAGGGGTGCGTCGAAGCGCCGGCTTGAAGATGACGATCGCGGAGTCGTTTTGAGGAAAGGACAGACAGCCAAACGAGGCAGGGGCCGGCCACCAACCACCGGCCAGTATATGGGCCTGGCCAAGGCCAAACAGGAGGCCGCGGCTGCCTGTCGCGACGAGATGCGAGCTAGGGCGGAGCTCGAACTCAGCAATTGGGTCGGCAGCACCATGAGACGGAGCCGGAGCAATTCCGCTCTGTCCGGAATCTCGGATGACAGACCGGCCCAAACCCTAGAAGAGGCGGTCCAAACGAACTTGGAGGTCATCCATAGAATTGCCACAAGGTCAAAAAACCTTAAGGGCAGTTTTGTGCATGCTCTCAAAAAGTCGGTGGAAGAAATCCGCTCCGCGGTATTGGAGTTAAAAGACAGGTCGTCCTCGGATGAGTCGAGGAGACTACAGGCAGACAACGATCGCCTGAAAAAGGAGATGGACGAGTTGCGCAAGGAGATGAGTGCACTCCGTGTGATGATGGAGCGGCGAGTATCTAGCTGCCCTGTTGCACCTACTGCACCATCTTCGCCATCCTTGGCTCCGGTAATGCGTCCACCGCCAGCTGGAGGACCGGGAGACAACGTGGCCCCCGAGGTTGCTCCGGACTTGGAGACATTCACTCGGACCATCCTGCTCCAAGTGGGCACAATGATGAACGCGAGATTGGAGGCTCTGGAGGACCGCCTCCTACCTCAGGTGCGGCTTCGCCCTCCCCTTGCGGCGGATAGGAAGACAGCACAGAGTCCTGCGGCTGCTCCTGAGGAGCCATCGACTGTTGCTGGGCCGTCCGGGCTGAATGCCGGACCTCCCAAAACCAAAACAGCGGCGAACCCTGCGCCGTCAAGCGCCAAGGGAAAGGGAAAGGGCAAGGGCAAGGGGGGAAAGAAGAAAACGAAGACCGTCTCCAAGCCCGTGCCAACAGATATAACGTCTCGGCCAGTATCACCGCCAACTGAGCCATTAAATGAGGGATGGAACGTGGTGGCTAGTAGGAAAAGGGGGGCAAAGCGCTCTGGCGCAATACGGGCTTCACAGTCTACGAGCCAGCCCCAACAGGCGAAGACGCAGCCGAAGATGCAGGCGAAGGCCGCGACTGGCTATGGAGGAGCAAAGAGGCTACGCCCGCCACGCTCGGCGGCCGTAGTACTAACACTCCAACCCGGAGCAGAAGAAAAAGGCGCTTCGTACGCCAAGGTGATTACTGAGGCTAGAAATAAGGTTGACCTAGCTGGCCTCGAGATTGCGAGCCTACGTTTTAGACGGGCGGCCACTGGAGCGCGAATCCTAGAGGTGCCCGGAAAGGCAAGTGGCGACAAAGCCGATGCGCTTGCCGCCAAACTGCGTGAGACGTTCGGAGAGGGGGTCGTCCGAATATCCAGGCCCACCAAGTCCGCAGAAATGCGCGTAATGGGTCTGGACGATAGTGTCACTCCGGAGGAGGTCGTGGCGGCGGTGGCACGACAAGGCGCCTGCTCACCGGACTTGGTGAAGAGCAGCGATATAAACCGGGGGGCACGCGGTCTAGGGACGGCCTGGGTAAAATGCCCTGTGGCTGCGGCGAAGAAGGTGGCCCAAGGCCGCCTCCGAATAGGGTGGGTCTCAGCCCAAGTTAAATTACTGGAGACGAGACCCATGAGGTGCTTCAGGTGCCTAGAGCTGGGACACCTGAGGGTGCACTGTGAATCCGAGGTCGATCGCAGTGACCAGTGTTACCGCTGCGGTCGGCCCGGACATATAGGGTCGCAGTGTGACAGTGCACCGCACTGCACCATCTGTGAGGCGGCCGGTCGTCCGGCACAACATCGAGCGGGGAGCAAGGCCTGCGCCCCCGCCCGAGGCAAGAAGACCAAGAAAGCAGGCACCAAGGCGGCTGTTGATGGCTCTAAGGCCCCCTCACAGCCGCCCCGTCCGAACGGGAATTCTTCGTCGTCGGCAGAGGTGATTTGTATGGACGTGAATAATGGATGACACCTCCATATCCTTCCTTCAGGGTAATCTGAACCACTGCGCCGCGTCTCAGAATCTATTCTTTCAGAGCGTGGCGCAGTGGTCGATTCATGTATCGGTGATATGCGAGCCATACCGGATTGTTCCCGGTTGGCTTGGTGACCTGGACGATCTTGTGGCATTGATCAGTCGAACTTCGGCTGGTGCACCGCCACTGATGAGACCGGAGAGAGGTCGGGGCTTCGTTTCTGCATTTGTGGGCGATATCATGGTGGTCGGGGGGTATTTCTCGCCCAGTCGTAGCCTCGCAGAATTCGAGCAATATTTGCTTGAAGTCGGGGCTCTGATTGGCAGGGTGAACCCCCCTCTTTTGCTGGTCTGCGGGGACTTCAATGCCAAGTCCACGGCGTGGGGGTCTCCGCAGACGTTGCCCAGAGGTGAGACCCTGGAAGATTGGGCGTCGGAGAGAGGCCTGATGGTTCTGAACCGGGGCGAGGCCGATACGTGTGTGCGCAGACAGGGTGGCTCGAAGATCGACGTCTCCTTTGCGAGCGCCGCCCTGGCGAGCCGTATCCGGGGATGGCATGTGGCGGAGTATTCGGAGACGCTGTCGGATCACCGTTACATACGGTTTAGCGTCTCCGCAGCCGCGGTGGCCCCTGTGGCCGTGCCCCGGTCCGGATCCGGAGACTGCCCGAGGTGGGCCCTCAAAAAGCTCGACAGGGAGCTGTTAGTGGAGGCTGCGTTGGTGGAGACGTGGGTCTCCGGGTCGTCATCATCAATGGTGGATCAAATAGATGTAGAGGGTGAGACGCTTGCACTCGCGGGTGCCATGACGCGCATCTGTGATGCGTCCATGCCGCGGGCGCGACCGTTCTCGCCCCGGCGCGCGGTGTACTGGTGGGACGCTGAACTCGCGCATCTCAGAGAGGAATGCGTGGGGGCGAGGCGCCAGTACGCCAGACACAGAAGGAGACGGCGTCGTGATGCTGCAGAGGAGGACAGGTTATACTCGGCTTACAGGGATCTCATTAATGCCCTCAAACTGGGTATCTGCAAGGCCAAAGACCAATCAAGGAAAGAGTTACTGGAATCTCTAAACAGTGACCCCTGGGGGAGGCCGTACAGGTTGGTGAGGCGAAAACTGCGTCCATGGGCACCGCCCCTGACGGAGAGTCTCCGGCCGGAGCTCTTGGAACGCACAGTGGAGGCCCTATTTCCGCGCAGGGCTTCGCACATCCCTCCGCCAATGGTACCGCCGTCTGCCTCGACTGCGCGAGAGCCGGACAATGCCGAGGACGCTTCCCCCGAGGTCACCGCGGGTGAGTTGTGGGCTGCCGTGTTTCGGCTCCGTGCCAAAAAAACTACGGCTCCCGGGCTGGATGGCGTGCCCGGTCGGGTATGGGTCATGAGCATGGAGATTCTGGAGGAGAGAGTGAGGGCCCTCTTCAGTGCTATTCTGGCGCAGGGCCGATTCCCCCATCTGTGGAAGACCGGGAAGTTGGTCCTCCTCCACAAAGAGGGTAGGCCGGAGGATTCTCCCTCAGCCTACAGACCAATTGTGCTGCTTGACGAGGCGTGCAAGCTCCTTGAGCGCGTTATCGCTGCGCGCCTCGTCAAGCACCTTACTAGAGTTGGGCTGGACCTCTCCGATGAGCAGTACGGCTTCCGCTGTGGCAGATCCACCCTCGACGCTATCGCGAGGGTGAGGGCCCAGGCGGAAGAAGCGGTGGCCCGGGGTGAAGTGCTGTTGGCGGTGTCACTTGACATCACCAACGCTTTCAACACACTCCCCTGGGCCTGCATCACGGAAGCGCTCAAATATCATGCAGTCCCACAGTATTTGCAGCGCATCGTTGCCAACTACCTATCGGACAGGTCCGTGAGGTACCCAACGCGGGGTGGGTGGTCCGAGGCGGTGATGACGTGCGGTGTTCCACAGGGGTCGGTCTTAGGCCCCCTCTTGTGGAACATCGGCTTTGATTGGGTGCTCCGCGGCTCGAACCTCCGGGGGGTCAGCCTAGTATGCTACGCCGACGATACCCTCGTTACGGCCCGCGGACGCACCTACCGAGATGCCGCGATTTTGGCCACGGCTGGAGTCGCTCACGTCGTCGGGAGGATAAGAATGCTTGGGCTGGAGGTTGCCCTGAACAAATCCGAGGCATTGTGTTTTCACGGTCCTCGGATGGCCCCTCCGGCTCACGCATCCTTGATAGTGGGGGGAACTTCTGTCGCTGTCGGTGGAACGATGAAGTACCTAGGACTCGTCCTCGACAGCCGGTGGAACTTCCACGCCCACTTCGGGCGCCTGGTGCCCAAGTTGATGGGGGCAGTATCTGCGTTGGGTGGGTTACTGCCAAATATTGGTGGACCGGAGGCCAGCTGCCGCCGCCTTTACACGGGGGTTGTTAGGTCAATGGCTTTGTATGGGGCGCCAATATGGGCGAAGGATTTAGATCGCCACAATGTGGCCCTCCTACGCAGACCACAGAGGGTCATGGCAATCAGGGTTTGCCGAGCGTATCGTACGGTGTCGTACGAGGCGGCCTGTCTGTTGGCCAGTACGCCGCCCTGGGACCTCGATGCTGAAGTTTTGGCAGAGGTCCACGATCGTAGGGTTGCGTCGCTGAGAGGGGGACAGACACTTGCACCAGAGGAACTGCGTCGCTGGAGAGAGCTTCTCCGCGATGGTCTCCTTCGGCGCTGGAACGAAAGATTGGGGGAAGAGCGCCTTTCCCGCCACTGGACAGTACAGGCGATCCTCCCAGTATTCCGGGAGTGGATTGAAAGGAGGTGGGGGCCACTCACCTATCATCTGTCACAGGTGCTCTCCGGGCATGGCTGCTTTGGGGAGTATCTGTGGCGAGTGGCGAAACGGGAGCCCAGGCCAGAGTGCCATCATTGTGCTGGTGCTATAGATACAGCCCGGCACACTCTGGAAGACTGCCCTGCATGGGCTGAACCACGGAGGCAACTCTCCGTGATTGTGGGTGGAAACGTCTCTCTGCCGGCCGTGGTGGCATCCATGGTCGACAGTGAGGCGTCATGGAGGACAGCGCTGACATTCTGCGAACAGGTGATCTCGCAGAAGGAAGCGGCGGAGAGGGCCAGGGAGGAAGATCCCCTCGCTGACCCTCTCCGCCGTCGGAGAGTGGGGCGCCGACGACAGGCACACAATCGTCGACCCCCATAGAGGGCCTCTGGGCGCCGGATATGTGTGGACTAGTCCGGCGCCTGACAGAATAGGTCCTGAGGTGTAAAGCGTTCCCATTTTACAGGAACGCTTCGCAAAAAGATGAGTGGTGAGAGAGGGGGAGCCTTGTACACTTCCCCTCCCTCCCCCCTTCGAGTTGGATCCGACAGTTGAGTTCGGACGACTGCAGACGGAGCTCGCGGACGTGTGCCTCGGCGATTCCCGTGTGTCCGCCCCTAATGCAGAGCGAAGGAACCCCCAGGGTTTTAGTGGGTATGCCGTCTCTTTTACACGACGGAGAGCCCCACACACCCTCGGCCTCCTCTTTACAGGGGCCTTGAGGACGGTGCATAAGGCTGCATTTCCCTGGGTAAAAAAAAAAAAAAAAAAAAAAAAAAAAGGTTAGGTTAGGTTAGGTTAGGTTAGGTTAGGTTAGGTTAGGTTAGGTTAGGTTAGGTTAGGTTAGGTTAGGTTAGGTTAGGTTAGGTTAGGTTAGGTTAGGTTAGGTTAGGTTAGGTTAGGTTAGGTTAGGTTAGGTTAGGTTAGGTTAGGTTAGGTTAGGTTAGGTTAGGTTAGGTTAGGTTAGGTTAGGTTAGGTTAGGTTAGGTTAGGTTAGGTTAGGTTAGGTTAGGTTAGGTTAGGTTAGGTTAGGTTAGGTTAGGTTAGGTTAGGTTAGGTTAGGTTAGGTTAGGTTAGGTTAGGTTAGGTTAGGTTAGGTTAGGTTAGGTTAGGTTAGGTTAGGTTAGGTTAGGTTAGGTTAGGTTAGGTTAGGTTAGGTTAGGTTAGGTTAGGTTAGGTTAGGTTAGGTTAGGTTAGGTTAGGTTAGGTTAGGTTAGGTTAGGTTAGGTTAGGTTAGGTTAGGTTAGGTTAGGTTAGGTTAGGTTAGGTTAGGTTAGGTTAGGTTAGGTTAGGTTAGGTTAGGTTAGGTTAGGTTAGGTTAGGTTAGGTTAGGTTAGGTTAGGTTAGGTTAGGTTAGGTTAGGTTAGGTTAGGTTAGGTTAGGTTAGGTTAGGTTAGGTTAGGTTAGGTTAGGTTAGGTTAGGTTAGGTTAGGTTAGGTTTTTTTTTTTTTTTTTTTTTTTTATTCCTGTCCGGGCGCTTGTAGGCCCGGCCCGCGAGCTAATGACCCTAACATGATCAGGGATTGGGTTACGGGTTGTTCTTTATTACACAGAGTTGTACTTATTTATTTAAACTTATATCTACATACATCTTTTTATTACTATCATATCTTACATCTAACACAGAGTACTTGTACTTAAATAAAACTTATATCTATTAACATCTTTTTATTATACTATCAATTTTTTACATCTTACTGTTCCTTAAGCTAATCTATATATATGTAACAATATATATAATTATCTTACTTATCTATCTATTGGTTTCTTTTTATAACTATACTACACACTTTAATACAATATTTAACAAACTTATCTCTTATTTTTTTTATCATTCATTATATAACAAATATTTCTGACACTGATGTCTCTGTCTATTTCCTGTTCTGCATCATAACGGTCTCTGCAAAATGTGGGACACTCTGTTATGACATGTATAGGTGTCTCTATGCTGTTAGTGTCGCAGATGCACGACGGCTTATCCTTTAACTTGAAACGATGCAAGTACTCAGAGAAGCCGCCGTGCCCCGTCATTATTTGTGTCAGAGTACTGTGTATGGTCAGGGATCTGATAATTTTATAAGTGTCAATGACGTTTGGGAAGAAGTGTTTAGTGACAGAGGCAGTTTGCTCCGTCGTATATCTCCGATTCCATTCGTCAAGCGTCTCCAGCCGGATTTGTCGCTTGACGAATGAAATCGGGCATTTATCATAGCTTGGCTGCCTCTTAAGTTTTAAAGCTGCGTCTTTTGCCAAAACATCGGCTCGCTCATTCCCCTCGAGTCCCGCGTGCGCCTTTATCCAGTACAAGCTGACTTTTTTGTTCTGGTCTGCGCACTGCGATAATTTTCTGCGGGTGTCCACTGCGAGGGGATTGAGAGAGCCGCTGTCGATCAGGGTCTGCAGCGCGGAGCGTGAGTCGCTGTATATACCAAAGAACATGTCGTGGCTTTTCAAGATTTCCTCTGCCGCTTTGTATATGGCCAGTAATTCGGCCTGGTATACCGAGCAGTAGGATGGGAGCAAGAACTTACGGTTTCCGGTTTCGGCTCCGTCTCTCCAGAGAGATAGGGCTGCACCAACCTTGCCGTCAATCTTGCTTCCATCCGTGTAGATTGCAACCGTCTGGTTATTTTGGTTGACCTGCTCTGCGGTTTCCAGACGTAAGAATTGGAGGTCCATATTCGCGGCAGGATGAGGAAGGCTGACGAACTTGGTGTTTCGTTCGATCTCTCTGTCTCCTAGCTCTGGCCTGGGCGCTCCCCTTCGTACCTTATACAGGGCAGCTGCCTCCTGTATTCTGAGGTCGAGTGGAAGCATCCCCGCCAGAACCAGCGCCGAGTTAAGAGAGACCGTTCGGTGGGCCTTGCACATTTTTTGTGCAAAACCCCGTTGGACCTCGTTTAGTTGCCTCTGGACATATTTTTTATTGGTGGATTCCGCCCACGCTGCTGCCGCATAGGTCATGATGGGCTCGATTACTGCGACATATATCGTCCTGATCACTTCTGGGTGGAGGCCCCAACTGGCTTTTGCGGCCCTGGACAGCTGTCTGTAGACGTTCAGAGCCTTTCTGCATGTGTTTGCTGTATGAGTCGCGAACGTCAGCCTGTTATCTATCCAAAGCCCCAAGAGTTTCAATTCCTTAGACATAGTTATGGGAACCCCTCCCATGCTGAGCCGCGGAACATCGTAAACGAGTTTTTGAGTGAAAACCATTGCGTGAGTTTTTTGCGGTGCAAATTTTAACTTGTTCGCGATGCCCCACTTCTGGACATGGGCGAGGGCTCCATTTGCCTTCTGTTCTACCTCCAGTGCCGTGTCTCCATCGGTGAGCAGGACAATATCGTCAGCAAAGGCCTGGCAGTAATCGCCTCTTTGGTGTAGCCCTTGGAGCAGAGGGTCCAATAAGGTGTTCCACAATATGGGCCCTCCTATCGAGCCCTGTACACAGCCTTTTGCAGTCTCCCTGGTCACCTCTTCACCTGCATATCTAAGTCTGACCCTCCTCTCGTCCAGATAGCTGTCTAAGATCCTGCGCAGGCCCAAAGGGCACCCTTTTTCCGCCAGTCTGAGTTTGATGGCTGGCCACCAGGCACTATCAAAGGCCCCCTCTATGTCCAATGATACTAGCGTGACAATTTTCCGCTGTTTAAGCTTGTCTTTTATGCGCTCGATCAGGTCATAGAGAGAGCCTTCAGTGCTTTTTTGCGGCACAAAACCATACTGGTACGGGCTCAGACTAGGTACTAAGTGCCATTTGAGCCTGTTTACGATCATCTTCTCCAGCAGCTTTCCCATCACTGGCAACAAACCGATAGGCCTGTAGGACTTTGGAACCGTGTAGTTGTCTCTACCAGGTTTTCGTAGAACTATCACGGTCGCTTCCTTCCATGTTACGGGAAAGTGTCCCAGTTCTAGGCATTTGTTAGCCAGTGATAGGAAAAGCCCCGGGAGTTGAAACACAGCACTTTTGATGATATCGGCTGTAAGACCGTCTGATCCGGGTGCTTTTTTGGGGTTAAAGCTTTCGATGGCTGATTTGAGTTCGCCTGAGGTAAATGGTGGATCATGTGTATCATGATCCAACTCATTTACTTGTTCAGCCATCGCCCGGATCTCAGTATGTTCCGCAGTGTCTTCCTCGACATTATCCTCTGGATAAAATGTTTGGGCCAGGAGCATTGCAGATTCCCTACAGTCGAGCGTTTTTCCGTTCCTAACGAGAGGGGGATCTTCCTGTCGTTTTGCTGTTCTGTCAATGACCCTATATATCCCATCCCACATTGATTCACGATCTTGTTTTTCACAAAACCCCTTCCAACTCCGTGTTTGAGCTTGCTTTTCTTTCAGTTCATATTCTTCTTTGGCTTGCAGATACTCATCAACAACCCTTTGTTTGCGGTTAAGTGCCGCTCCACGGATCCTGCGCTTCCTGGTGGTGACCTCTCTCTTCAACTTGGCGAGCTCCTCGGACTTCCACGACAGTTTGATTTTTTCTTTCTGTTTTAATTTTGGTATACTGCTATTCGCAGTGTCTTTAATTATTTTTATAAATTTTTGTACTATTAACTCCAAATCAGGGAGGCCCTCAAAGCCGCACTTAAAAAAGTGGGGGTCGCAGATCTTAATCGGCCGGCGCAACACTTTGAAGATTTGAAATTTTGAAAAAATCACTATTTTCACTGAATCTTTTTTTTCCAATGATCACTTTTCACTATAAATTGCACTCCCGTGTCGGCCTCGTCAGCCCGCAACTTTTGGTGTATCACACTATGGCGTACGATCGAAAAAACCTATTTTTTCGATTTTTTGACTGCGGAGCAACTTGTAATCTTGGCGTCTTCGGTCGTGGATGGGACGCGACTGGTTAGGTTAGGTTAGGTTAGGTTAGGTTAGGTTAGGTTAGGTTAGGTTAGGTTAGGTTAGGTTAGGTTAGGTTAGGTTAGGTTAGGTTAGGTTAGGTTAGGTTAGGTTAGGTTAGGTTAGGTTAGGTTAGGTTAGGTTAGGTTAGGTTAGGTTAGGTTAGGTTAGGTTAGGTTAGGTTAGGTTAGGTTAGGTTAGGTTAGGTTAGGTTAGGTTAGGTTAGGTTAGGTTAGGTTAGGTTAGGTTAGGTTAGGTTAGGTTAGGTTAGGTTAGGTTAGGTTAGGTTAGGTTAGGTTAGGTTAGGTTAGGTTAGGTTAGGTTAGGTTAGGTTAGGTTAGGTTAGGTTAGGTTAGGTTAGGTTAGGTTAGGTTAGGTTAGGTTAGGTTAGGTTAGGTTAGGTTAGGTTAGGTTAGGTTAGGTTAGGTTAGGTTAGGTTAGGTTAGGTTAGGTTAGGTTAGGTTAGGTTAGGTTAGGTTAGGTTAGGTTAGGTTAGGTTAGGTTAGGTTAGGTTAGGTTAGGTTAGGTTAGGTTAGGTTAGGTTAGGTTAGGTTAGGTTAGGTTAGGTTAGGTTAGGTTAGGTTAGGTTAGGTTAGGTTAGGTTAGGTTAGGTTAGGTTAGGTTAGGTTAGGTTAGGTTAGGTTAGGTTAGGTTAGGTTAGGTTAGGTTAGGTTAGGTTAGGTTAGGTTAGGTTAGGTTAGGTTAGGTTAGGTTAGGTTAGGTTAGGTTAGGTTAGGTTAGGTTAGGTTAGGTTAGGTTAGGTTAGGTTAGGTTAGGTTAGGTTAGGTTAGGTTAGGTTAGGTTAGGTTAGGTTAGGTTAGGTTAGGTTAGGTTAGGTTAGGTTAGGTTAGGTTAGGTTAGGTTAGGTTAGGTTAGGTTAGGTTAGGTTAGGTTAGGTTAGGTTAGGTTAGGGGGCGTCGCGTCGGTAGATCTTTATGAGACTTCGTATGTGGGGGTTTTTAGAGGTGCCCTTTCTTGGGAACCCCACATTTAGGGGTCTAGCGGCCCTATTTCCGACGCCTCCCATACAACGTTTTGTCATTTTGAGGGTTATTGATAAGTAGTAGAAAAAAATGCACCAAATTTTTTCAGAAAACCTCTTTATTTGAGAAAAGAATGGATTCCCCGTCGATTGACGCCGGTTTTATAATGGTGCGGTTTAAAATGTCGACTTTAGACCAACATTTCAATTTTTTTATGTAAAAAGTCATCAAAAAAAATAAAAAAAAATTTTTTCATGCTTATTAGGTCCAATTCTCGAGACTACGTGTACTACTACGTAGTACTACTACGTAGTACACTAAAGCTCAAAAATTAGGTCATTTCTTTAATATCTCTCGCCATTTCGAAGATAGAAGGTGTCAGTAGAACAAAACTTTAAAACGCAAAATAGGTTAGGGGGCGTCGCGTCGGTAGATCTTTATGAGACTTCGTATGTGGGGGTTTTTAGAGGTGCCCTTTCTTGGGAACCCCACATTTAGGGGTCTAGCGGCCCTATTTCCGACGCCTCCCATACAACGTTTTGTCATTTTGAGGGTTATTGATAAGTAGTAGAAAAAAAATGCACCAAATTTTTTCAGAAAACCTCTTTATTTGAGAAAAGAATGGATTCCCCGTCGATTGACGCCGGTTTTATAATGGTGCGGTTTAAAATGTCGACTTTAGACCAACATTTCAATTTTTTTATGTAAAAAGTCATCAAAAAAAATAAAAAAAAATTTTTTCATGCTTATTAGGTCCAATTCTCGAGACTACGTGTACTACTACGTAGTACACTAAAGCTCAAAAATTAGGTCATTTCTTTAATATCTCTCGCCATTTCGAAGATAGAAGGTGTCAGTAGAACAAAACTTTAAAACGCAAAATAGGTTAGGGGGCGTCGCGTCGGTAGATCTTTATGAGACTTCGTATGTGGGGGTTTTTAGAGGTGCCCTTTCTTGGGAACCCCACATTTAGGGGTCTAGCGGCCCTATTTCCGACGCCTCCCATACAACGTTTTGTCATTTTGAGGGTTATTGATAAGTAGTAGAAAAAAAATGCACCAAATTTTTTCAGAAAACCTCTTTATTTGAGAAAAGAATGGATTCCCCGTCGATTGACGCCGGTTTTATAATGGTGCGGTTTAAAATGTCGACTTTAGACCAACATTTCAATTTTTTTATGTAAAAAGTCATCAAAAAAAATAAAAAAAAATTTTTTCATGCTTATTAGGTCCAATTCTCGAGACTACGTGTACTACTACGTAGTACACTAAAGCTCAAAAATTAGGTCATTTCTTTAATATCTCTCGCCATTTCGAAGATAGAAGGTGTCAGTAGAACAAAACTTTAAAACGCAAAATAGGTTAGGGGGCGTCGCGTCGGTAGATCTTTATGAGACTTCGTATGTGGGGGTTTTTAGAGGTGCCCTTTCTTGGGAACCCCACATTTAGGGGTCTAGCGGCCCTATTTCCGACGCCTCCCATACAACGTTTTGTCATTTTGAGGGTTATTGATAAGTAGTAGAAAAAAAATGCACCAAATTTTTTCAGAAAACCTCTTTATTTGAGAAAAGAATGGATTCCCCGTCGATTGACGCCGGTTTTATAATGGTGCGGTTTAAAATGTCGACTTTAGACCAACATTTCAATTTTTTTATGTAAAAAGTCATCAAAAAAAATAAAAAAAAATTTTTTCATGCTTATTAGGTCCAATTCTCGAGACTACGTGTACTACTACGTAGTACACTAAAGCTCAAAAATTAGGTCATTTCTTTAATATCTCTCGCCATTTCGAAGATAGAAGGTGTCAGTAGAACAAAACTTTAAAACGCAAAATAGGTTAGGGGGCGTCGCGTCGGTAGATCTTTATGAGACTTCGTATGTGGGGGTTTTTAGAGGTGCCCTTTCTTGGGAACCCCACATTTAGGGGTCTAGCGGCCCTATTTCCGACGCCTCCCATACAACGTTTTGTCATTTTGAGGGTTATTGATAAGTAGTAGAAAAAAAATGCACCAAATTTTTTCAGAAAACCTCTTTATTTGAGAAAAGAATGGATTCCCCGTCGATTGACGCCGGTTTTATAATGGTGCGGTTTAAAATGTCGACTTTAGACCAACATTTCAATTTTTTTATGTAAAAAGTCATCAAAAAAAATAAAAAAAAATTTTTTCATGCTTATTAGGTCCAATTCTCGAGACTACGTGTACTACTACGTAGTACACTAAAGCTCAAAAATTAGGTCATTTCTTTAATATCTCTCGCCATTTCGAAGATAGAAGGTGTCAGTAGAACAAAACTTTAAAACGCAAAATAGGTTAGGGGGCGTCGCGTCGGTAGATCTTTATGAGACTTCGTATGTGGGGGTTTTTAGAGGTGCCCTTTCTTGGGAACCCCACATTTAGGGGTCTAGCGGCCCTATTTCCGACGCCTCCCATACAACGTTTTGTCATTTTGAGGGTTATTGATAAGTAGTAGAAAAAAAATGCACCAAATTTTTTCAGAAAACCTCTTTATTTGAGAAAAGAATGGATTCCCCGTCGATTGACGCCGGTTTTATAATGGTGCGGTTTAAAATGTCGACTTTAGACCAACATTTCAATTTTTTTATGTAAAAAGTCATCAAAAAAAATAAAAAAAAATTTTTTCATGCTTATTAGGTCCAATTCTCGAGACTACGTGTACTACTACGTAGTACACTAAAGCTCAAAAATTAGGTCATTTCTTTAATATCTCTCGCCATTTCGAAGATAGAAGGTGTCAGTAGAACAAAACTTTAAAACGCAAAATAGGTTAGGGGGCGTCGCGTCGGTAGATCTTTATGAGACTTCGTATGTGGGGGTTTTTAGAGGTGCCCTTTCTTGGGAACCCCACATTTAGGGGTCTAGCGGCCCTATTTCCGACGCCTCCCATACAACGTTTTGTCATTTTGAGGGTTATTGATAAGTAGTAGAAAAAAAATGCACCAAATTTTTTCAGAAAACCTCTTTATTTGAGAAAAGAATGGATTCCCCGTCGATTGACGCCGGTTTTATAATGGTGCGGTTTAAAATGTCGACTTTAGACCAACATTTCAATTTTTTTATGTAAAAAGTCATCAAAAAAAATAAAAAAAAATTTTTTCATGCTTATTAGGTCCAATTCTCGAGACTACGTGTACTACTACGTAGTACACTAAAGCTCAAAAATTAGGTCATTTCTTTAATATCTCTCGCCATTTCGAAGATAGAAGGTGTCAGTAGAACAAAACTTTAAAACGCAAAATAGGTTAGGGGGCGTCGCGTCGGTAGATCTTTATGAGACTTCGTATGTGGGGGTTTTTAGAGGTGCCCTTTCTTGGGAACCCCACATTTAGGGGTCTAGCGGCCCTATTTCCGACGCCTCCCATACAACGTTTTGTCATTTTGAGGGTTATTGATAAGTAGTAGAAAAAAAATGCACCAAATTTTTTCAGAAAACCTCTTTATTTGAGAAAAGAATGGATTCCCCGTCGATTGACGCCGGTTTTATAATGGTGCGGTTTAAAATGTCGACTTTAGACCAACATTTCAATTTTTTTATGTAAAAAGTCATCAAAAAAAATAAAAAAAAATTTTTTCATGCTTATTAGGTCCAATTCTCGAGACTACGTGTACTACTACGTAGTACACTAAAGCTCAAAAATTAGGTCATTTCTTTAATATCTCTCGCCATTTCGAAGATAGAAGGTGTCAGTAGAACAAAACTTTAAAACGCAAAATAGGTTAGGGGGCGTCGCGTCGGTAGATCTTTATGAGACTTCGTATGTGGGGGTTTTTAGAGGTGCCCTTTCTTGGGAACCCCACATTTAGGGGTCTAGCGGCCCTATTTCCGACGCCTCCCATACAACGTTTTGTCATTTTGAGGGTTATTGATAAGTAGTAGAAAAAAAATGCACCAAATTTTTTCAGAAAACCTCTTTATTTGAGAAAAGAATGGATTCCCCGTCGATTGACGCCGGTTTTATAATGGTGCGGTTTAAAATGTCGACTTTAGACCAACATTTCAATTTTTTTATGTAAAAAGTCATCAAAAAAAATAAAAAAAAATTTTTTCATGCTTATTAGGTCCAATTCTCGAGACTACGTGTACTACTACGTAGTACACTAAAGCTCAAAAATTAGGTCATTTCTTTAATATCTCTCGCCATTTCGAAGATAGAAGGTGTCAGTAGAACAAAACTTTAAAACGCAAAATAGGTTAGGGGGCGTCGCGTCGGTAGATCTTTATGAGACTTCGTATGTGGGGGTTTTTAGAGGTGCCCTTTCTTGGGAACCCCACATTTAGGGGTCTAGCGGCCCTATTTCCGACGCCTCCCATACAACGTTTTGTCATTTTGAGGGTTATTGATAAGTAGTAGAAAAAAAATGCACCAAATTTTTTCAGAAAACCTCTTTATTTGAGAAAAGAATGGATTCCCCGTCGATTGACGCCGGTTTTATAATGGTGCGGTTTAAAATGTCGACTTTAGACCAACATTTCAATTTTTTTATGTAAAAAGTCATCAAAAAAAATAAAAAAAAATTTTTTCATGCTTATTAGGTCCAATTCTCGAGACTACGTGTACTACTACGTAGTACACTAAAGCTCAAAAATTAGGTCATTTCTTTAATATCTCTCGCCATTTCGAAGATAGAAGGTGTCAGTAGAACAAAACTTTAAAACGCAAAATAGGTTAGGGGGCGTCGCGTCGGTAGATCTTTATGAGACTTCGTATGTGGGGGTTTTTAGAGGTGCCCTTTCTTGGGAACCCCACATTTAGGGGTCTAGCGGCCCTATTTCCGACGCCTCCCATACAACGTTTTGTCATTTTGAGGGTTATTGATAAGTAGTAGAAAAAAAATGCACCAAATTTTTTCAGAAAACCTCTTTATTTGAGAAAAGAATGGATTCCCCGTCGATTGACGCCGGTTTTATAATGGTGCGGTTTAAAATGTCGACTTTAGACCAACATTTCAATTTTTTTATGTAAAAAGTCATCAAAAAAAATAAAAAAAATTTTTTCATGCTTATTAGGTCCAATTCTCGAGACTACGTGTACTACTACGTAGTACACTAAAGCTCAAAAATTAGGTCATTTCTTTAATATCTCTCGCCATTTCGAAGATAGAAGGTGTCAGTAGAACAAAACTTTAAAACGCAAAATAGGTTAGGGGGCGTCGCGTCGGTAGATCTTTATGAGACTTCGTATGTGGGGGTTTTTAGAGGTGCCCTTTCTTGGGAACCCCACATTTAGGGGTCTAGCGGCCCTATTTCCGACGCCTCCCATACAACGTTTTGTCATTTTGAGGGGTTATTGTTAAGTAGTAGAAAAAAAATGCACCAAATTTTTTCAGAAAACCTCTTTATTTGAGAAAAGAATGGATTCCCCGTCGATTGACGCCGGTTTTATAATGGTGCGGTTTAAAATGTCGACTTTAGACCAACATTTCAATTTTTTTATGTAAAAAGTCATCAAAAAAAATAAAAAAAATTTTTTCATGCTTATTAGGTCCAATTCTCGAGACTACGTGTACTACTACGTAGTACACTAAAGCTCAAAAATTAGGTCATTTCTTTAATATCTCTCGCCATTTCGAAGATAGAAGGTGTCAGTAGAACAAAACTTTAAACGCAAAATAGGTTAGGGGCGTCGCGTCGGTAGATCTTTATGAGACTTCGTATGTGGGGGGTTTTTAGAGGTGCCCTTTCTTGGGAACCCCACATTAGGGGTCTAGCGGCCCTATTTCCGACGCCTCCCATACAACGTTTTGTCATTTTGAGGGTTATTGATAAGTAGTAGAAAAAAAATGCACCAAATTTTAGAGTCCCGTGGGGTGGGTGGGGTGGGTGGGTGGGGTGGGGTGGGGTGGGGTGGGTGGGTGGGTGGGGTGGGGTGGGGTGGGGTGGGGTGGGGTAACATTTCAATTTTTTTAGGTTAGGTTAGGTTAGGTTAGGTTAGGTTAGGTTAGGTTAGGTTAGGTTAGGTTAGGTTAGGTTAGGTTAGGTTAGGTTAGGTTAGGTTAGGTTAGGTTAGGTTAGGTTGGTAGTTAGGTTAGGTTAGGTTAGGTTAGGTTAGGTTAGGTTAGGTTAGGTTAGGTTAGGTTAGGTTAGGTTAGGTTAGGTTAGGTTAGGTTAGGTTAGGTTAGGTTAGGTTAGGTTAGGTTAGGTTAGGTGGTTAGGTTAGGTTAGGTTAGGTTAGGGTGGTTAGGTTAGGTTAGGTTAGGTTAGGTTAGGTTAGGTTAGGTTAGGTTAGGTTAGGTATTAGGTTAGGTTAGGTTAGGTTAGGTTAGGTTAGGTTAGGTTAGGTTAGGTTAGGTTAGGTTAGGTTAGGTTAGTTAGGTTAGTTAGGTTAGGTTAGGTTTAGGTTAGGTTAGGTTAGGTTAGGTTAGGTTAGGTTAGGTTAGTTAGGGTTAGGTTTAGGTTAGGTTAGGTTAGGTTAGGTTAGGTTAGGTTAGGTTAGGTTAGGTTAGGTTAGGTTAGGTTGTTAGGTTAGGTTAGGTTATTTAGGTTAGGTTAGGTTAGGTTAGGTTAGGTTAGGTTAGGTTAGGTTAGGTTAGGTTAGGTTAGGTTAGGTTAGGTTAGGTTAGGTTAGGTTAGG
>CAWLAX010000022.1:725000-728574 GCA_963854805.1 Plagodis dolabraria | reverse complement strand
AGCCTATTTGAGCGAAACGCCGGCGATCGGGTCGAGGTTTAACACGTTTAAACTCATCGCATTACGTTCGTTTGCGGCGCGGGCGATGTAGGCATGAACTTTACATGTTAAATCGTCTCTCTGCCGGAGAGTATCTGTTCAAATTTTACCTGCAAGCCTCACGAACGAGAGTTTATATTTTATATATACATGTATATAAATAATACATGTATAAAAAAATATACAACTAACTGAATTCGTGTCGGTTTTGGGGGTATATATAACATTTGACATGTACAATCCGACTAAGAGAGAGAAAACGACGGTCCGCGCGCTGCCTATACGAGGTTAATCTTCGCATGTGTATATTGTATATGTACTGTTTACACTTTGTTGGTTTGGTTTCAGAGTTTTCTTATTGAAAACGACAAAACAGTAGAAACAGCAAAATTTGTTTGTTACATTTACAACTTTGCACATGTTAAGAGAACGCTTCAAACTGTGCGCCGAGACCAAGAATTTTATTGCGCTGTGTAGGTCGAGCCCTGCCATGTGTCGTCGTTCAGTTTCTGTACACGTTTGACGTCGATAATATACATGTACGAGTATATAATATAATATAATATACATGTACATGCATATTTCGTACCGTTTAAATGTACACGTAACTTAATGTTCAACAAAGTGTGGCTGTGGTTTCAAACGACCGTTTAAAAGGATACGACTCTCCCTTAGTACGTGCACACGATACAAGGTTGATTCTAGTCGTTCCGGTTTTCTTAAATCACTATACGAAAACATGTTGTAAATGTATATAATTCTATAGTGAATGTTAATATATATCATAAATATGATATATATATATATATGAAAAATTGAATTTACATTTTTGCTTTACCCACGAAACCTTCATGGGTTCACGCAACGTGTCTGTCTGTGCGTGCTAATGACGCTTACATTTTTATTAATGTAGCGGCAGCGCGAGCGACCACGTTGCGGAACCGTCGCGGAGTCTTCTACGCCGTCATCTCGTCGAGATCATGAAGATGGAGTGTGCTCCAAGTAAGTGTTTTCACCTTTTTCTCTATTATTATTATATTTGTATTTATTTATGTATTAAATTCATTATGTATATTGTATAATATGTTTATCTGTAGTTAGAATTTGTAGTTTTTTGTGTTATTATGTATAATTTATGTCGTATCGCAACGTTTGTTTCGCCGAAAACGCGTTCATAGCGAGAAATGTGTCGTTTCTCACTATAGTGTGTTGAATTCGGTCAACGTTGCGATACGAAAGCGCGGCTACATGTACGCGGTTATCGTACACGGACCGGGCGGTCCGAGCGTTTTCATCATGAAACGTTTCGACTCTCGTAATTCCGGGCGAAATCGTTGATGGCATCTCGATTTCGAAATGAATTTACAAGAGTGTCGAACGTCTTGGTTGCGAACGTTCAATTATGGACTGCTAGCAAAGTCTGTATATGTGACATGCACGCACGGTCGGGTGGCACTAGTGTGCGTGTGTGTGTGTATATGTGTATGGTGGTGCCTCACCGCACTCTAACACTATATATATATACACGCGTATAGCGCGTAATACATTTCCCGACTGCGCGGTTTGTTACCACCGCCACCTCGCCGCGATCGCGCTTTATTTAGTGTGAGAGCGAGTGAGAGATACGACAATAGACACACCTCCGGTGTTCTGGGTCTTTAACACGATCCTACCGAGGGCTGTCGTCGTAGATATTAATCTCATCACAACAACATGTGTGTGTGTGTGTGAGCTCCCTGGTTGATCCTGCCAGTAGTTATATGCTTGTCTCAAAGATTAAGCCATGCATGTCTCAGTGCAAGCCGTATTAAGGCGATACCGCGAATGGCTCAATATATCAGTTTTGGTTCCTTAGATCTTACTCAGTTACTTGGATAACTGTGGTAATTCTAGAGCTAATACATGCAATTAGAACTCTGACCAGTGATGGGATGAGTGCTTTTATTAGATCAAAACCAATCGACGGAGGGCCTCGCGTCCGAAGTCGTTAACTTTGATGAATCTGGATAACTTTTGCCGATCGCACGGTCTCGTACCGGCGACGCATCTTTCAAATGTCTGCCTTATCAACTTTCGATGGTAGTTTCTGCGACTACCATGGTTGTCACGGGTAACGGGGAATCAGGGTTCGATTCCGGAGAGGGAGCCTGAGAAACGGCTACCACATCCAAGGAAGGCAGCAGGCGCGCAAATTACCCACTCCCGGCACGGGGAGGTAGTGACGAAAAATAACGATACGGGACTCTTACGAGGCCTCGTAATCGGAATGAGTACACTTTAAATATTTTAACGAGGAACAATTGGAGGGCAAGTCTGGTGCCAGCAGCCGCGGTAATTCCAGCTCCAATAGCGTATACTAAAATTGTTGCGGTTAAAAAGCTCGTAGTTGCATTTGTGCGCCGCGCTGTCGGTGCACCGCACCCGCGGTGATACTGACACGTTTGCGGAGCATATCGTCGGTGAGCCGGCGGTAACACGCCGGTTCAATATCAAAATCCTATCGCGGTGCTCTTCAGTGAGTGTCGAGGTGGGCCGACAATTTTACTTTGAACAAATTAGAGTGCTCAAAGCGGGCTCAAAATGCTGCTTGAATATTTCGTGCATGGAATAATAGAATATGATCTCGGTTCTATTTTGTTGGTTTTCAGAACTCCGAGGTAATGATTAATAGGGATAACTGGGGGCATTCGTATTGCGACGTTAGAGGTGAAATTCTTGGATCGTCGCAAGACGAACATCAGCGAAAGCATTTGCCAAAGGTGTTTTCATCAATCAAGAACGAAAGTTAGAGGTTCGAAGGCGATTAGATACCGCCCTAGTTCTAACCGTAAATATGTCGTCTAGCAATCCGCCGACGTTACTACAATGGCTCGGCGGGCGGCTTCCGGGAAACCAAGATTTTGGACTCCGGGGGGAGTATGGTTGCAAAGCTGAAACTTAAAGGAATTGACGGAAGGGCACCACCAGGAGTGGAGCCTGCGGCTTAATTTGACTCAACACGGGAAATCTCACCAGGCCCGGACACCGGAAGGATTGACAGATTAACAGCTCTTTCTTGATTCGGTGGGTGGTGGTGCATGGCCGTTCTTAGTTGGTGGAGCGATTTGTCTGGTTAATTCCGGTAACGAACGAGACTCTAGCCTGCTAAATAGGCGTCGTCATTTCGGTGTGCGTGATTCTGTCACGCAACTCACTGGCGACGTATTAAAATTCTTCTTAGAGGGACCGGCGGCTTCGAGCCGCACGAGATTGAGCAATAACAGGTCTGTGATGCCCTTAGATGTCCTGGGCCGCACGCGCGCTACACTGAAGGAATCAACATGTTCTCCCTGGCCTAGAGGCCCGGGCAACCCGTTGAAACTCCTTCGTGCTGGGGATTGGGGTTTGCAATTATCCCCATAAACGAGGAATTCCTAGTAAGCGCGAGTCATAAGCTCGCGTTGATTACGTCCCTGCCCTTTGTACACACCGCCCGTCGCTACTACCGATTGAATGATTTAGTGAGGTCTTCGGACTGACACGCGGTGGCTTCACG
>CAWLAX010000022.1:670000-720000 GCA_963854805.1 Plagodis dolabraria | reverse complement strand
TTAAGCGACCCAATTTTGTCATTTTTTTAGTCAATTTATTTTTTTATGTAATTATTTTTTTCTTCTATTTCAGGTAACAGCATGATGTCTGCATGAAAAAAAAATTGTGAAATCAAGTGAGTATAATCTTGACGTACCTAGTTAAGTTAGTCTACAAACTTGATAAATGTCACTTTTCAAATCAGTAATGTTAGCTAACCTAAGTTTTAAAACGAAAAATCTTGTCTAATTATTCTTGATTTGTCAGGTAAAATGAAATCTCTTTAATATTAAGAAACAAACAAAATAAATATCCGAGCTAATCTAATTAAATTCGCTAACCAAACCTGCAAATAGTAATAATTCTAATAAGCAATCCTGTTATTTGCTTTTTTTTGTCTAATTGCCTTTTTATTTGTCATAACCAAGCTAATTAAAGTTTAGAAATTAATAATTTTAGCTAACATACATAATTAGTCATATCTACCTAGTAAAAATATTGACTTAAAAGAAGACTAGATTTGTCAAATTCAACTGAAAACATTGAATATTTTATCCAACCTAACCTTCCAAAACTTAATTAGGTAATGGGTATGGATAAATAGATGTCAAAATACCCTTACACACGATTTTCAAGTAAAACTTTTATATAAAAAAATCTAGTATCCCTAAAACTGATTATCAAAACCAAAACAATCACAGCAATTCGGACTGTTTTAGTCAAATGCGCAAGCATCAACTAAAACTGATATCCAACATAACAGTTTATCATAGTTAATCTTGCTTTTGCAAATTTTCGTTTAGTCTGGATTTGATTTGCAAATAATAAATTTAAAGTTGACATATCCAGTCAACTTAGTCCTAATTTGGTTAATCAGTGAAAAATATACAGATCCTTAGGTATTAATATTTAAAAACAAGTAGAAATTTCTTAAAATGCTTTATATAATCTCATTCGGTAATATTCTAATTATGAAATGAAATACAGACTTTTATTGGCATATTATATTTACATAATTCGTTAAAAATAGTAGTTTATGCAACTGTCATAAAAGAGGGTGGTATTAAACACGAGTAGTGTAGTTTTTTTGCAACGAGCCGCAGGCGAGTATCAAAATAAGATTACACGAGTGTTTTAATACCTAATTATATGCAGTTGCATACACTACTTCATTTAATCTCATGGCTATAGGTAGCTACGTTAAATAAAATGCAATACAAAACCTCCTTGGTCGGGACACATTGTACTTTAGTAATAAAAAAAAATGTCTTAAAGCATTGTTTTGTTAGGAGAATAATGCTTTTAATGCTTTTAATGCCACATATAATGTGTGCTTAAATTGAATTGAAACCTCCTTGGTCGGGACACATTGTACTTTAATAATAATAATAAAAAAATGTTTTAATGCATTGTTTTGTTAGGAGAATAATGCTTTTAATGCCACAGATAATGTGTGCTTAAATTGAATTGAAACCTCCTTGGTCGGGACACATTGTACTTTAATAATAAAAAAAATAATGTTTTAAAGCATTGTTTTGTTAGGAGAATAATGCTTTAATTTATATAATCTCGTTCGGTAATATTCTAATTATGAAATGAAATACAGACCTTTATTGGCATACTTTATGTACATACTTGTTTAAGAAAATTAAAAAATTAAATTAAAGCATTATTCTCCTAAGAAAACAATGCTTTAAGACATTTTTTTTATTACTAAAGTACAATGTGTCCAGACCAATGAGGTTTTGTATTGCATTTTATTTAACGTAGCTACCTATAGCCATGAGATTAAATAAAGTAGTGTACGCAACTGCATATAATTAGGTATTAAAACACTCGTGTAATCTTATTTTGAAACTGGCCTGCGGCTCGTTTCAAAAAACTACACTACTCATGTTTTAATACCCTCTATTATATGACAGTTGCATAAACTACTATTATCGTTCCATTTAAATGAAGTAGGTAGTAATAAATAATAATGAACAAAGTGTATATTGTGCCGGTGGTGCTTTCGAGTACAGGAGTCATTCTAACAATTATTCAACTTGGCTAAATGTTGGCTGTTTCTATATTATATTGATCATTTTTCTATTTATCGTTGGTTCTTCACATAACACTGTTCGTTAGAAAACGGAATGAGTATGCGAAGAATGAAATTACGAGGCACTCTTTCAAAAACTTATCCACTAACATAAACCAAGTACTACATTAAAATAGAATAAGTAATTACCTACATAATTCCAATAATAATATTTCCATAATCTTATGCTCTAAAATGAGCAGTTCTCGTGTATATCGTATGCATGTATGTGCGGATATATATAATTGTATATTTTTCCTACCGAATTACATGAGGATCGGTTTAGGCACCTATAATACACTAAAACCTACATAATGAATCGGAGTACGTGCTGAGTTGCTATTAGATTTTTAGTTCGTAGTATATAACCAAGTTTGCTAACGCTACTTTATGTTACCATCAATATTTACGGCAAATTCACACATTATTGTTACATATTATTTTCACTGTTAATATATGAAAAGTACAGTATATTACGTGACGAAGCGAATTTACAACAATCTCTGGAAATAGTCCAGGGCGACGGTAAAACTCACGTGACTGCCATTTTTTTACAAAGTAATTTACCAAAAAATTGTTGTGTTTATAAAAAAACCCTTATTAATTTCAACTTTTTATGATCAACGTGAAGTACATTTGGTACTGAACTTCTATTGAGCTATTTGGAAGCATTTGTACTTGTACTTGAGTCGTCAGAAAGTTTCCGATTCATGTTCACATTAATAAACAATTTGTGGTTATTAAAAACGTTTAATGCATGAGTTGAACTCGAATAGCTTATATTTTACAATTAATGATATTGGCGTTTTTGGATTTATGTAATGACCACACTGACTGGTTGTTTGCTCCGCGTCCGACTGAAGTGAACGTAAAGTACTCTTCTTATAGTAAATTTGTTTAATGAATTTTGACTCTTTTCACTTTTATGTAAGTAACGACTTCAAATTTGGTGGTCTATCACTGCAACCTCTCAAGTCAAAATTTTTAACAAAATTAATTCAGATCTATAATATTTTGTTCTTTAGTTTAAATACGCGACAACTTAGAACAAGGTATTCCATACGTTGATTGTAAGAAATGATTGTCTTAAGCCGTAATTTTCTTAAGTCATTCATTCTAACCAATACATTAATTTTCTTAATTGAAGATTTTGATATATTCAATCAATGGCGTGTGTTATTTTGAATGAATGCAGATTATATTGTTGTAAGTATATTAATATTTATTTGAAATTCAACTATACTCTGGTTTTTAATTCGAGATCAAAAATGTAAACAAAGGTGTTAACCGTGCAAAAAAATTACATGTACTTAGTAATTGTGCTAATTTTGCAAACGGATGAAGTATTTAACGTAAAATAAAAATATTTTATGCTATTATTTATTACATCTACGCATATATTCAAACTCAAAAAAAATTCTTGTTGTTGTTGAATTTCTTGTTATTGTTTTTGTTGTTTATAGTTGTGTTAAGTTTTTGTTTATTGTTACGAAATATTATTTTCGTAATATGGAGGCTGGAGCCTCCGAAACTCAGCCTGAACCGGGCCCTTCAACAACAATTTTTTCTCCCGTTAAGGAACGGCCTCGCAAGTCTTTGAGTGCTTCCGAAAAGCTGATGGTGATGAACGCGTACAAGCACACGTTTTTGGCGTGGCCCAAGGACGAGCATTGGTAATTAATGGAGTGTGCTAAGAAAACCGCTGACATGCTGGGGATATCGGCAGTTTCAGTCAGAAGGATTGTCAGCGAAAATAAAGGGCAGCGATGAGTTCTCTTCACCAAGAAAAACGGGACCAAAGGAGACATTTGTGAACAAATATGATGAATTCACTTTTCACGCTGTACGCCAGATCGTCCACCGTTTTTTTCAAGGCAACGAAATTCCTACTTTAGTAAAGGTAATTACTAATACTTTTGTACTTACTTCATTAAAATAATAAAAAGTATACCTATTCAAGCACAAGTCACAAAATCAAATGTTTTCAATAATGACATTTAAGCACAGTAAAAGATGTTAAATTTAATGTTAAATGTGCATACTTATTCGTACTATTTATTGTCAAATTTAGTAAAATATGTACATATTTCCACTGTAACAATATATTTCTTTTGCATTAGCTTGTCCTTAATCATTCAACTGTTCGCGGCCAGCTCATGGTGATCGAACGTGGATGCTCGCGTGTGTGCTTAATTTATAAACTGTATGCACATGGCTGAAAGGTTAAAAACGTTTTTATTTTCAGGTTCTACAAGTAGTCAATGATGAAGTTGATATACCTAATATGTCCAAAAGTACTCTACTCGTAAACGAAGTAAGACATTGTCTTGTGGCGCAGAAACTATTTGATATCGTTAAAAGAGCATCGTAGAAATGGAAAGTTTATATACTACCAAGATGAGACCTGGATAAATGAAGGTAATTATTTTGATAATTCGATATAATGCAATAACAATTAGACTTTTGTCTGCTGAGAGCAAGGGGAAAGAACTTATTATTTAATAAACAAACACCTTTTCTATTATATACCATTGTTATGTCATGTGTTTTCATCTAAATATATGAAAGTGGACAAGCTTATTATCTATCAGACACGGTGTTCAACACTAGCCAGTATTGATATTTTATATGAAACAGTAACATTTTCCTGAACTGGAATCGAAAATGGAACCTCGCTTATTAATGTGATGATCATGTACTAGCCACAACACTAGCCGGAAATGAAAACTAAACAAACTCTCAGCGTGATGAATAACTGATCACTAATCAAAGCTTTGTTGCTTCATATTGTGTGTTGACATGATCCGTCAACTATCCTTGAAGTTTTATTTACATAGTGAGATATATACTGTCTCGAATGTGCATAACCTGCAAAAAAGGGTTCAGTTGTGTTGAGATAACTTATTTTTGTTTCAGGTCACACTGTAAAAAAAACCTGGGTAGATACAGAAATCAAATCGAGCAGGCAGGCGTTTTTGGAGGGGCTAACAATGGGGCTAAAAGCCCCAACAGGCAAGGGAAGGCGACTTATAATTAGTCATATAGGAAGCGAAGAAGGATTTCTCGAAGGCGGCCTTCTCATGTTTGAGTCAAAGAGCAATAATGATGATTACCACCAAGACATGAATGCGCAATGTTTTGAACAATGGGTAGAAACAATTTTATCAAAACTAAAGTATTAGTTATAGACAATGCACCCTATCACAGCCGGAAATGTGAAAAAAATCCAAATACTGCCTGGAGAAAAGGTAATATTCAGGAATGGTTAAGTTCAAAGAACATTGTATATGACCATTCAATGGTAAAAGCACAATTATTGGAAATAGTTAAGGCACATAAAGCACAATACAATAAGTATGTCGTGGATGAGTTGGCAGCCCAGTATGGTGTCACTATACAACGACTACCCCCTTACCATTGCGAGCTTAACCCAATAGAGCTGGTATGGGCACAGGCAAAAGGTTATGTGGCACGTAACAATAAAACATTCAAAATGAATGAAGTGAAAAAATTGTTTGAAGACGGATTGAAAGAGGTGACACCAGAAAAATGGGTCGAATGCATCAACCACACTATAAAAATTGAAGACAAAATGTGCCAGCTTGACCATATAATCGATGACGTAACAGAAAGGTTTATTATTAATGTAAACGACTCAAGCTCAGAATCAAGACTTTGATATTCGGCATAATTAATATGGAAATAGCTTATCCATAGCAGCATTTGCAGGACCTTATGGCCAGGAATGGAAGGATTATAGCATATAGGTGGCCCTTCTAAGGCGCAAAGAGAAAGTTTCATAGACATAAATGAGTATAGAAAAATACAAGGTCTTGATGTGTAAACTTGTATACATTTATATTATGTAAGCAGAATAGTTTGGTTGTACGTAAAACAACCAAACTATTTTGTAATTTTTATTTTAGAAAATACTTGACATGGATGAGATACTTTTGTGTGATCAAATTTTTTCTTTTGTTGATATGAGAATCGCACATTTTGTATGTTTTTATTTTAAAATTCCCAATTTGTAAAAACAAATCGAGGTAAATATGTGCTACCTCGTTTTTTTATAAATTGGATTTGTTAACATCACAGATCTTGTATTTTTATATCATGAATTTGGCATTGTAAAAATACTCTTATCTACTGAGGTCTGAGTTGCCACTCTCAAGCATACTCTAGCTTCTTCCCCTGCAATAGGATAGACTAAGCATGCGCATAGTGAATCTACAGAATGTAAGAATGTCTCTGCTGAAAAATAAATGTATCAAATATTAATATTGTGTTTTCATTACAACCCTTATCATGTTTGGTAAAGTTGGCATTTGAGCTTTTAGTAAAGTTTAAATTATACTACAACACAATTCATTTGGACAATATACCAACAATACTTGGTTAAGTTACAAAATAACATTTTACTACAGCACCAATAAAACTATGACTTTAAAATTAGAAAGTTAAATAAAAATTATAAAATTTACTTGTAAGTTGGTGAATTAATATTTGGAAGTTAATAATTATGAACACAGGTAGTATAGCTATGTGACTCTAAATTGAGGAACTTTGTTAATTTTTTAAGAGGTATATTATAGAAAATATGTATATCATCATATCAACCGAAACGTCCACTGTTGAAAAAGGTTAGGCGGATTTGCCAAAATCCCCTCAGTTGGCGGGGGTGTCTTGAAGGTCGCAGTAGAAGTTGTCAGTTCATTAGAAGGCGCTGCTTCCCAGGTATTTTTGTGCCACAGCACCCCATGGGATAACCCGGCGGTTACAATGTCACCCCTATTTCTTCCCGTGGTTGTCGTAAGAGGCGAGTAAGGTAAATATATTATAGGTATGGAATAATTTCAATGTAATAAAAACGTGTGAAACTTTATTAGATTACGTAAGAATATTTTTGAAGAAAAAATATTGCTGTCAGTTTGACAATGGCATATTATATTGACATTTCTTTGTTTACATTTTTGATCTCGAATTAAAAACTAGAGTATAAATATATATTCTTAACTTAAGACAATTTACTGCATAGTGCATATATAAATGCATATTATCTTGAATCAAGGAATCCTTTTGTACCGTGCGCAAATAGCATTTTTTTTTTTTGTTTATTTATGTACCTATCCTGTGTCACTTGCGCCAACAAGGCGAATCTAACGATATCTCATGCATTTAAAATCGATTGATTGAGCCGTTCTGAAGTAATTATGTAAAGAAACTCAAAATCATACGCACATTCGTGGTCCGACATAAACAATTTATATCATACATCTTAGTTTTTTAAATATCTTTAACGATGCGTTTCATGTGCATGTTAACACTCGCCTAGAATAAATGTTCACCAACAGTATTTGGCAAATACAATTTTTCGCTTCTGACGTTAGACTGTTATTTAAAAACTAGCCAAACGTATTTGATGATATTCATATATTTCTTCAATTTAAAGTACTTAAACAATCTAAATAGTGTGTCGGTGTCCGGAAAAGATATTATTCTGTTTCCCGGAACCTTAGTCTAACTAAACCAGTAGTTGAAAATGGTACTCGCAAGATATTCAAGTACTAATACACCAACTCGGAGCAATAAGTAAGAATGAAAATCAATAGTAAAGCATAAAATTCAGCCAATTTTATGTACTACACAACTCGCTCACACAAACGTATTCAAATTCAGTAAAAAATTCATTAAACCCTACCATATATTTCTTACTTTCATATGGCATCATTTCCATTGCACACATATTATATAAAAAAATGGTGGCTTCAGTTTGACGTTGTACCGGACTCTGTATTTCCTTCTTTGTTTGTCACAGAGTACACTGTACGAACGAAATTCTCCGTAGCACGGTAGCAATGTGGCCTCGCAGCGGCCCAGCCATTTTCATTTCATCCAAGATGGCGTGCACGTTGCGAAATCATTACACACTTATTTAATCACAAATAAAAAGTAATGTTAACTGAAGTAACAAACAATGTTTTGTTAATTCGTTTTACCATTTTAAAGATCCTATTTTAATATTCACTGAATTTTTATTGTCGCTGAAAACATTTAATCATTTATTAAACGCGCTACACGCTTTCTGCTTGACAAATAGTCAATCAATCAATTGTCTCTTTTTAACCAAACATTACCAAATATCAATTTATGCTAACGCATATCGCTTATTAATCAAGAAATGAATTTAACAATAGATAACTTGTTTCTAAACCTAATTAAGAATAAACCTTTAGTTATAGTTTGTTGTTATGATATCCGCAAATCATATTATAACATTTTGCATTAAAACAAAATTGTTATTATGTGTTGGAAGATAAACACAGCGTCGCTAAGAAGATGCATTTGATACTATTACCTGAATTTCGCCTTTATACGTCTAAATATCACCTGTATACTGTTCGTTACCCAGCTATGGCCCAGTAATGGTTAGATTAGCAGTTTACTGAACTTGAGCTCACATGGTTGAGGGAAGGTATGTACATACTTTTACATGATAAACTACTTAATTCAAGGCATAGGCCTAAACTCTTAGTTATTATCGTCACAAATTTAATCCAAGTAACTATTGGAAATAATAATGATTCCTGTAGGTATGGTTTAAGCTATTGCATATATTATATCACATTGCTCGGAGCAGATTTTCATATGCAATAGGGAATAGCAAACTTTAATAGGTAATTCCTATTAGTATTCTGTAGGTACTTGTAATCCTTCATAGGACAAGGAGTTTTATTTTTTTTATTTCCTTGTCATTGCTTAGCACCAAAGAAAATAGCTGTTATTTTTCTATGCTTATTAATTATTTTGCGTTGATAAAGGATTTGATTTTTTGCAGAGGAAGTTGATAAAGGACAATTATTTTCAACATAGCGTTTGTGTTCGTCACCAGCAGATAACAAACAGGTCTTCATACCGACGCTGTGTTTATTGGAGACACATAACATGGCTTTTTACATTGAAATATTGAGAACTGATTACGACAATCGAATCTAAACTAATTGAAAAATTACTCCGTCATATTTAAATGTTAAAATTTAACTTAAATATTTTGAACGTTGAAATTAGCCTTGCGTACGGTAGTATTAGATACCATATTTATTTATAAAAAGAAAGACCTACGATAAAATACAAAAGAACATTTGTTATTAGAAAGAATTTTACACAAGAATAGCCTACAATTATTGTATGTTTGCGTAGTGCAGGTGGGACAATAAAAATAGTAGGTAAGGCATGAACAATGATAACATAATACAATGTAGGTAAGTAGTGGGTAGGAAGTGCATACTAGTAACTCACAAAACTGGTCCGGTTAGTTTTATGTTATAAGTTGACTCCTTCATATTGTGTCCAACTTGCACTTAACCCACCCAACATGAAATCTCGTAAAGACAGTGACGAATTGAGCCAATAACCTAATTTTTTGGAAGTCTGTTAAAGAGGTATTTGATCCTTTGGCATCCGCGATATGCAAGTTGTCTGGAAAGATACTTTTATAACATAGTGTATAAAATGTGCTACATATATATATATGTGTTAAAAAAACATTGAAGATTTAATTTATTTATTATACCTATTGTCACATATTTAGAGCTTGAAATGACACAATTGGCAATATTAAAGAGTATATTGGCTGTGTGTATCATCGCGTTTAACGACGAAGTGACATTTCAAGTGAAGATTGAAAATCTACTGTAATTTTGAAGAAAATTATTTTTTTTTACTGTCGGACGTAAAAAATATGTATAGAGCGCGTCAATTATTATTATTGTTCAGTCGTACAACGCAAATTAACTTCAAAGGTTGGTAAATACTGTATAATACGCAGTAGATTTGACTTTGGTGAAATTAAAACAATAGTTTATTATTCTCCTCTCTGATATTGCATTACGTCAAACCTCGTTTAAATGCAGTGGTTATAAAAATGGTTTGTTGAAAAGTGATTTCGGACAGTTGAATATTGTTTATGGAAATGGTGATTTTTACACACTTAGGAAACGTGGCCGTTAGATAGTGCATACTTGCCAGCACCCGGGAAGTGAACAGACTCAGGGTATATTACCGTGAGGACTAGAGCTTGACTCTATTCATCTACTGTTATTACTACTACATTTAAAACTAATATAATAGTTACGAGGTACCCCCCGCAGCGTTGTTGATAATATATTATAATACGAGTATATAAACTATTGCAGGACACGGCGGCGGCGCGATTGCGGCGGTTGTGGTGAGACGGGCGCTTTCATCGCTGACACTCGGCACGCGGGGGTGGTGGTGGTTGTGCTGGTGCTGGTGCTGGTGCTGGTGCTGGTGCTGGTGCTGGTGCTGGTGCTGGTGCTGGTGCTGGTGCTGCTGGTGGCACAGTGGAGGGGTCGGTTGGGTTTCCAAGCGTGCGTAGGTGAAGATACGAAAAAAAGAAACGAGGTAAATAAGCATATATCATGTTATATTTCATATATTTGTTTATAATATGACCACAATCTCAAATGATATGTATAAGCGATAATGCGGTAGTATGGATGGTTTTTTTTTTTTTAAACGGGTGCTGGCTCATAACGGGTACTACACAGCCGGAACACACAACAATGTGGCGCTAATTTCAATTAATTTTTCTTATTCACTGAATTGAGTGTAAAAGTTGTTTTTGAGCTAGGCTGTATTGCTTAATAACAAGTACTGCACTGATGAAATTTTTTGTTGAACTCCGCACTGATATATTATTATTGACGCAATCAAGATATCATAAAAATAATCATTATTATAATGCTTAGTATATATGTACAAGTAACACAGTCAAATAGAAATGCACCCGTCGAATAAGTCTCAATAAAAATTACAGCTGACGCATATATAGGCGCTAGTATCAATATAACTGGTTCAAAATATATATTATATAATAATAACACAAGAACACATTTATTTACTTGTCCCCTTGAACAAACGACAATTTTATTATATGATATGTTTGACCAATATACGCGGTGTTATTGTTCATATATTCACTCAGATAAAAACCACTGAACTGACTTCGATCGAATCTTCACATTGTTATAGCTGATGTGTAGGTAATAACTGTAGTTTAATTTTGATAAGCCAAAATTATATAATCGATTCCTTTATAAAACAGATTTAAAATGTATATGGAATAACGATAAATTGATCACATCATCATGTAGAAAAACACATTTCAATCTCGTGTGAAGGTATTTTAGACAATATTTTAACGATAATATTTATTTAAAATGTGTACAATTATTGATGGAACTGTTTTGACTCGCATTTTGAATATTTCATATAAAAGTAAGTAATTTGATTTCCACAAAGAATACTATACGAAATTAAAATGAACCACCAATTGATCTCATTATTATGTAGAAAAACACATTTCATTCTCGTGTCAAAGATTTCATTATTTTAACTATAATATTTATTTAAAATGTGTTCAATTGATGGAACTGTTTGGACTCGCATTTTGAATATTTCATTTAAAAGTAATTCATTTGATTTCCACAATGAAAGATGACATTCGAAAGTGGACGCTCGTTCGGTGCGGAGCTCTGGTTCAGTCAAGATGTAGTATTGCCATTGTTTTACCTGAACATTTTTTAACTTCAGTGCAGTGATGAAGTGTTTAATTCGTAAAATGTTTACTGATTTTGCTCCGCCGAAACAATTTCAGGCGTGGACCGATCGGTATGTTGCGCTCGTGTCGCCACGGTCGTCGGTTACAGCGCAGCGCCGCCAGCGGAACCTGAATATCTACCCACTAATCACATTTTAAACTAAAAGGTTGGTAAAAATATATAATTATCTGCTAAGGTGTAATTATTGTTATAGTTTATTTAGAACACGTGTAATCTTTGATTAAATACAATGCAATATATATTCGATTCGTGATATTAGGGGGTTATTATTAGCGGGTGTAGTCGTAGGCCGACACCATTCGACACCTATATATAATTCGCGGTCAGGAATAGTATTTTGAATCCATGATAGCTATGCATAATTGACAGTGCAATATAAGCCTTGCTTACATCGTCACGCTAACAATGCTAGCCGTATATTCTATGACATATTTTATTATCTTGTGGACTGTGGATGGACAGATCTTTAGATAAAACACACCAAGCTAGGGTGAAACTTTCTTCTAAATATATATTATTATAATAACTCAAAGGTGACTGACTGACTGACTGATATAGTGATTTATCAACGCACAGCCCAAACCACTGGACGGATCGGGCTGAAATTTGGCACGCAGGTAGATGTTATGTTATGACGTAGGCATCCCGCTAAGAAAGGATTTTGATTAATTCTAACCCCCCAAAGGGGGTATCGATAAAATAGGGGATGAAAGTTTGTATGAAACTTTGTCAATTTTAAACCGCTCGGGCTGAGACTTTGCATGCATAAAGCCACTATGACGTGTAGGCATCCCCTAAGAATGGATTTTGAGATGCAGGCTATATAAGATTAGTAACTTTTTAGTTTAAAATGTACGAGCGCCATCTACATTGAGTTATTTTGGAGAGAACTTTGAATTAACCATTTTTGTTCATAGTGCATAGATAATATATATATCTAGCGGATTATAATAATAATACATGTTAGTATAATCAGTACTAATATTATAAATGCGAAAGTAAGTCTGTCTGTCTGTCTGTCTGTCTGTTACGCTTTCACGCCAAAACTACTGGACCGATTTGAATGAAATTTGGTATGGAGATAGTTTGAGACCCGGGAAAAAACATAGGATAGTTTTTATCCGACTGCGCAAAAAGAGGTTCATGTTTTCGCGCGATAACCGGCATACGCGCGGGCGGAGCCGCGCCCGGAAAGCTAGTATTATATAATAACGTAATATAATCGTAATAGATCTTTGTCACCATACATGGACGCGCGATGATGTTGCAGAATTTTAAATTTGCCATGGTTTTATAATACTTTAATGAAATTTTACATCATGCAAACGGGTGTATCAAAGGATATAATCTTACCAACATTTAATTTAATTATTATTGGGCCTAATTGTGGTCATGTTTTACGCATAATATATACTACATTGTAGGCAACTAATTTGATGCCCTTTAAACCTATTAATAGAACAATCGTGTACTTTACAATTGCCATTTTAAGTGTTACATGTATGTACGTGTATCTTAAACCGTTCGACTGTATGTTTTGATTTGTTTTAATTTAACTGGATAAAAATATTTGCCAATATGCCTATACCTGTATGAGATTGTAATTGCAACTCTTGTTGATTGTGACCAGTTTTTATATGTATGTACATACATAACTGTGTGTCTACCATATCAGGGTAACATTAAGGATATTGGCTATAGTCTAAATTATAACAAGTTGACAATGATCACTAACCCTCTCAGGCGATTGTTTATATTCTGCTCTGTTGACATTTCAGGTTTGGATACATACTGGATGTATGATGCTGCCGCTCAAAAGCTGTTTGCTGTTTGCTGTTTGCCCGCCGCTGATTGCTTTCGTCTATTTTAACATGGTAAGTGTCAAAAGCAAATTTTTATATATAGTATAATATATTCTTAAGTCTTCTTTGGCCAAACAAAAATCCATTTACCAATGGAACAATCGATTTTATTGGTTCCATAATAGAAATAGGGGGGACCACCGTGTCTGTCCGTCTGACCTTTGAAGGGCAGCCATGTTTGGAACTGTAATGGGTAGCCGAAGTGAAATTTTCACAGAAGTCTCACCTCATGTGTCTGAAACGAAAATTGGCGATAAATTACCTACGTTAATAGCTTGCTAATACATTTTCAAACGCAGATTGGGTTGCTGAAACCTTCAAAAACTGACCGGTTTGTCAACACTGTTAACAAGTCAATTAACAATAACTAGCTAACAAATTGCCAAATGTCCATGTGGTATTATTAATCAAATTCATCTTATTGAGAACAACTAATGATTAAGTTATGTATAAGTGTTATATATTTTGATATAAGACTGTGTGTGTGTGTGTGTGTGTACATTTACATAATATTTACTTTTTGGGTGGAACTAAATTGACAGTTACAATTTTGTAAATTGCATAAGGATGATCGCATTGAAATATTTGATTGTTGAAAGGCTATTTGTTTTTCAATAATTATAATATGCACTGATCTCTATACTATACAATAATATATAACGTGATCCATCCTCCGCTCTTGTATTTATTCGCTTACAAATTATTTATTATAACCGTCATCTCGATATTCGAAACGTAGCTCGTCGTGTGCCCCCCGTAAATGTAAATAAGAAGCGTGTGCGATATCATTATTAATTCATCAGTTATACGTAACTATAACAATAGTTAAAAATTACCTACACGGTGGTGGAAGTGACCATTACAATTTGAACCACCGCGACATGTAAATTTGTAGCAAATAGAGATCAGCGTTGAAATGGTCAATCGGCGTTAGTAAGCAGCGGCTAAATTGTACAAGTGAAATTAATAGGGATGCGATATATATATATTTTTCTTTTTTCTTCTCCTTAATGAGTGTAAAAAACAGGCAATTGTTTAATTTTCACAATTATTTAACACCAACCGACTAAAAGTTTTTTTTTTTTTTTTTTTTTTTTTTTTCTTTCCATTATTACACTTAAAAACAAGGCAATTGTTTAATTTTCACATTAATTAAAAAACCAACCGACAACAATTTTAATTGTTTTGTTTTTTTTTTTTTTTTTTTCCACAGTTACACTTAAAAACAGGCAACTGTTTAATTTTCACATTAATTATAAAGCAACCGAGAATACATTTCTTTTTTATTAATAATCACTATTTAAATACAAAAACAATATAAAAAAACCTCCCACGATATTTAGAGCCGCTAGCTGCTGATCAAAATTCGCACTGTGTGCTCTTTTAGTTATGAACCTGTTGTTTTAATTATTTGTGATAGTCTCGTTATCGGCATTCATCGATTGCGTAATATATTAATTAGGAAACGGGAAGGAAGGGTTGTTAAAGTAAACAAGTTCACTTTGTAAGGAGCCTTTATTTTGCTTATATTATTTTTTTGGCAAATTTTTTTTGTGTGTGCGCGTGTTTTTTTTTTTTATTATTTTATTTGTTTTTCCTTTTTTATATCCCTTTATAATTATTTAATTTAAATAATATTGTTAATTGAGGGATGTACATATGAGAATTACGTAACTGAGAAAATACACCTTTGTACTTTGTGTGAGATTTTCATAGTAATTTTTTACTTTCTATTTTTTTTATCTGCATTCGTTGTTTATTCTATTTTTAACCCTTAATTACCAATTAAGATCTGGACAAATGATTGTACGTGGGTTAAGGAGTTATTGTTGTTACTTTATTTCGGTTTATTCGCCGCCTTAGTGCCGTATGAGGTGTTTCTCTTTGTTTGTTTTTTTTACCTATTATATTGTTTGTGAGTTTATTGTCTTCCTAATGATTATTAATTAGTTCCGGACGGGACAGTTGGGGTAAATTTGGAGAAAATTTGCAAAAGGTTGGTTTTGTTTAGTTTTTTCGCTGATGCTTATAGATGCCTGCTCCAGTATTGTAAATTATATATATATAGCTGTGTATATACGCGCATTTTACCTATAACGGTGTAGAGTTCAGCCTATTTGAGCGAAACGCCGGCGATCGGGTCGAGGGTTTAACACGTTTAAACTCATCGCATTACGTTCGTTTGCGGCGCGGGCGATGTAGGCATGAACTTTACATGTTAAATCGTCTCTCTGCCGGAGAGTATCTGTTCAAATTTTACCTGCAAGCCTCACGAACGAGAGTTTATATTTTATATATACATGTATATAAATAATACATGTATAAAAAAATATACAACTAACTGAATTCGTGTCGGTTTTGGGGGTATATATAACATTTGACATGTACAATCCGACTAAGAGAGAGAAAACGACGGTCCGCGCGCTGCCTATACGAGGTTAATCTTCGCATGTGTATATTGTATATGTACTGTTTACACTTTGTTGGTTTGGTTTCAGAGTTTTCTTATTGAAAACGACAAAACAGTAGAAACAGCAAAATTTGTTTGTTACATTTACAACTTTGCACATGTTAAGAGAACGCTTCAAACTGTGCGCCGAGACCAAGAATTTTATTGCGCTGTGTAGGTCGAGCCCTGCCATGTGTCGTCGTTCAGTTTCTGTACACGTTTGACGTCGATAATATACATGTACGAGTATATAATATAATATAATATACATGTACATGCATATTTCGTACCGTTTAAATGTACACGTAACTTAATGTTCAACAAAGTGTGGCTGTGGTTTCAAACGACCGTTTAAAAGGATACGACTCTCCCTTAGTACGTGCACACGATACAAGGTTGATTCTAGTCGTTCCGGTTTTCTTAAATCACTATACGAAAACATGTTGTAAATGTATATAATTCTATAGTGAATGTTAATATATATCATAAATATGATATATATATATATATGAAAAATTGAATTTACATTTTTGCTTTACCCACGAAACCTTCATGGGTTCACGCAACGTGTCTGTCTGTGCGTGCTAATGACGCTTACATTTTTATTAATGTAGCGGCAGCGCGAGCGACCACGTTGCGGAACCGTCGCGGAGTCTTCTACGCCGTCATCTCGTCGAGATCATGAAGATGGAGTGTGCTCCAAGTAAGTGTTTTCACCTTTTTCTCTATTATTATTATATTTGTATTTATTTATGTATTAAATTCATTATGTATATTGTATAATATGTTTATCTGTAGTTAGAATTTGTAGTTTTTTGTGTTATTATGTATAATTTATGTCGTATCGCAACGTTTGTTTCGCCGAAAACGCGTTCATAGCGAGAAATGTGTCGTTTCTCACTATAGTGTGTTGAATTCGGTCAACGTTGCGATACGAAAGCGCGGCTACATGTACGCGGTTATCGTACACGGACCGGGCGGTCCGAGCGTTTTCATCATGAAACGTTTCGACTCTCGTAATTCCGGGCGAAATCGTTGATGGCATCTCGATTTCGAAATGAATTTACAAGAGTGTCGAACGTCTTGGTTGCGAACGTTCAATTATGGACTGCTAGCAAAGTCTGTATATGTGACATGCACGCACGGTCGGGTGGCACTAGTGTGCGTGTGTGTGTGTATATGTGTATGGTGGTGCCTCACCGCACTCTAACACTATATATATATACACGCGTATAGCGCGTAATACATTTCCCGACTGCGCGGTTTGTTACCACCGCCACCTCGCCGCGATCGCGCTTTATTTAGTGTGAGAGCGAGTGAGAGATACGACAATAGACACACCTCCGGTGTTCTGGGTCTTTAACACGATCCTACCGAGGGCTGTCGTCGTAGATATTAATCTCATCACAACAACATGTGTGTGTGTGTGTGAGCTCCCTGGTTGATCCTGCCAGTAGTTATATGCTTGTCTCAAAGATTAAGCCATGCATGTCTCAGTGCAAGCCGTATTAAGGCGATACCGCGAATGGCTCAATATATCAGTTTTGGTTCCTTAGATCTTACTCAGTTACTTGGATAACTGTGGTAATTCTAGAGCTAATACATGCAATTAGAACTCTGACCAGTGATGGGATGAGTGCTTTTATTAGATCAAAACCAATCGACGGAGGGCCTCGCGTCCGAAGTCGTTAACTTTGATGAATCTGGATAACTTTTGCCGATCGCACGGTCTCGTACCGGCGACGCATCTTTCAAATGTCTGCCTTATCAACTTTCGATGGTAGTTTCTGCGACTACCATGGTTGTCACGGGTAACGGGGAATCAGGGTTCGATTCCGGAGAGGGAGCCTGAGAAACGGCTACCACATCCAAGGAAGGCAGCAGGCGCGCAAATTACCCACTCCCGGCACGGGGAGGTAGTGACGAAAAATAACGATACGGGACTCTTACGAGGCCTCGTAATCGGAATGAGTACACTTTAAATATTTTAACGAGGAACAATTGGAGGGCAAGTCTGGTGCCAGCAGCCGCGGTAATTCCAGCTCCAATAGCGTATACTAAAATTGTTGCGGTTAAAAAGCTCGTAGTTGCATTTGTGCGCCGCGCTGTCGGTGCACCGCACCCGCGGTGATACTGACACGTTTGCGGAGCATATCGTCGGTGAGCCGGCGGTAACACGCCGGTTCAATATCAAAATCCTATCGCGGTGCTCTTCAGTGAGTGTCGAGGTGGGCCGACAATTTTACTTTGAACAAATTAGAGTGCTCAAAGCGGGCTCAAAATGCTGCTTGAATATTTCGTGCATGGAATAATAGAATATGATCTCGGTTCTATTTTGTTGGTTTTCAGAACTCCGAGGTAATGATTAATAGGGATAACTGGGGGCATTCGTATTGCGACGTTAGAGGTGAAATTCTTGGATCGTCGCAAGACGAACATCAGCGAAAGCATTTGCCAAAGGTGTTTTCATCAATCAAGAACGAAAGTTAGAGGTTCGAAGGCGATTAGATACCGCCCTAGTTCTAACCGTAAATATGTCGTCTAGCAATCCGCCGACGTTACTACAATGGCTCGGCGGGCGGCTTCCGGGAAACCAAAGATTTTGGACTCCGGGGGGAGTATGGTTGCAAAGCTGAAACTTAAAGGAATTGACGGAAGGGCACCACCAGGAGTGGAGCCTGCGGCTTAATTTGACTCAACACGGGAAATCTCACCAGGCCCGGACACCGGAAGGATTGACAGATTAACAGCTCTTTCTTGATTCGGTGGGTGGTGGTGCATGGCCGTTCTTAGTTGGTGGAGCGATTTGTCTGGTTAATTCCGGTAACGAACGAGACTCTAGCCTGCTAAATAGGCGTCGTCATTTCGGTGTGCGTGATTCTGTCACGCAACTCACTGGCGACGTATTAAAATTCTTCTTAGAGGGACCGGCGGCTTCGAGCCGCACGAGATTGAGCAATAACAGGTCTGTGATGCCCTTAGATGTCCTGGGCCGCACGCGCGCTACACTGAAGGAATCAACATGTTCTCCCTGGCCTAGAGGCCCGGGCAACCCGTTGAAACTCCTTCGTGCTGGGGATTGGGGTTTGCAATTATCCCCCATAAACGAGGAATTCCTAGTAAGCGCGAGTCATAAGCTCGCGTTGATTACGTCCCTGCCCTTTGTACACACCGCCCGTCGCTACTACCGATTGAATGATTTAGTGAGGTCTTCGGACTGACACGCGGTGGCTTCACGGCCGTCGGCGTCGCTGGGAAGTTGACCAAACTTGATCATTTAGAGGAAGTAAAAGTCGTAACAAGGTTTCCGTAGGGGAACCTGCGGAAGGATCATTAACGTAATCGAGTGTAATACTTGTTACATAATCCATCCAAAGTTAACAACTGTGATAACTTCATAAGAGAATTTGGAATGCGCTCTCTGTTTTTTAACATTGTAGTGCGTCCTGTTCTCGCGTCGCGCGCTCTGAATGTCACTTTGACGATTAGAAATCCATAATCCGAGTCGTTCTTGTGCGCGCGTTCGTCAACATAATAAATCTAATGGTTTAGGATGTGAGAGGATGCGCGCTTCGCGGCGCTGCTCCTTTTTCGTTCTAAGATATATATATATATATTTATTTAAAAATACAAAATTGTACCATGGTAATAATTGAAAACTATTACCCTGGACGGTGGATCACTTGGCTCGCGGGTCGATGAAGAACGCAGTTAACTGCGCGTCATAGTGTGAACTGCAGGACACATTTGAACATCGACATTTCGAACGCACATTGCGGTCCATGGAGACACATCCAGGACCACTCCTGTCTGAGGGCCGGCTGCATAATAACAATAACCACACTGCGCGCGCGCGCGTTGTTACCGTGGATCGTTCTCGATTCGCGCGTACGCACGCGTGAGCATCTGACGGTTCTGTCGATATATTATATAATATATCTGCGGTCCGTTTAAAAATTATAACAAACACTAAAGAGTCTTAACCGCCTTTGTGCGCGCTTAGTGAACGCTTTGAATAAGAGTACGTTTTATTGAGCTCGATGCACGAACGGTTCCGTTTTTAGTGAGTAGGCGGACTCGACGTCCGAAGGGCGGTGCGACGTCGTGTAAAGAGCGCGTGAAAACGCGTCATCATTATACGACGTTGTGACGCCGACGGATATCGTGTCTGCCTCCATTTTATAACGTTGGCCTCAGATCAGGGAGGATCACCCGCCGAATTTAAGCATATTAGTAAGCGGAGGAAAAGAAACTAACCAGGATTTCCTTAGTAGCGGCGAGCGAACAGGAAATAGCCCAGCACTGAATCCCGTCGTTGTCACGGCGGCGGGAGATGTGGTGTTCGGGAGGTTCCGCTTTCTCGTCGTTGTCTTCTCCTGTCCAAGTTCGTCTTGAACGGGGCCGTTTTCCCGTAGAGGGTGCCAGGCCCGTAGCGACGGAGGACGGCGGCGAGAGGGACTCTCCTCAGAGTCGGGTTGCTTGAGAGTGCAGCCCTAAGTGGGTGGTAAACTCCATCTAAGGCTAAATATTACCGCGAGACCGATAGCGAACAAGTACCGTGAGGGAAAGTTGAAAAGAACTTTGAAGAGAGAGTTCAACAGTACGTGAAACCGTCCAGGGGTAAACCTGCGAAACTCGAATGAACGAACGGAGAGATTCATCGTCATTCCGCGGCGCACTTGCGCAAGTTGGATGTTCGGGGCCTCGGTCCCTTGCACCGCTCGCGTTAGTAGCGTCCGTGGACGGCGTGCACTTCTCTCTTAGTAATACATCGCGACCCGTTCGGTGTCGGTCTAAGTGCCTTTCGGGAGTCTTCGCCCCTCTCGCAGGAGTGTAGACCGTGAAGTGCACCGACCGGCCGCCGGACGGTATATTATACGAAACGCATACGCGCTCGCGCGCGTCCGGCCCGACGCAAGGCGTTGTCGTTATCTCTGCCCTGCCTTAGTGCGGACAGGGGTGCGGCGCACCTGTCGTCGCAGCCGTGCTGTCTCGGACTGTGTGCGTATCTGTCTGCGATGATTCAGTTTCGGGCACTCGCAGGACCCGTCTTGAAACACGGACCAAGGAGTCTAGCATGTGTGCGAGTCATTGAGATTCTATAAACTGAAAGGCGCAACGAAAGTGAAGGCGGTCGCTTGTCGACCGCTCAGGGAGGATGGCGCGCGGATCTCGGTCCGCCGCTCGCACTCCCGAGGCGTCTCGTTTCCAATTCGAGAATGTAGGCGCGCTCTGAGCACAGATGCTGGGACCCGAAAGATGGTGAACTATGCCTGGTCAGGTCGAAGTCAGGGGAAACCCTGATGGAGGACCGTAGCGATTCTGACGTGCAAATCGATCGTCGGAACTGGGTATAGGGGCGAAAGACTAATCGAACCATCTAGTAGCTGGTTCCGTCCGAAGTTTCCCTCAGGATAGCTGGCGTCGACTCGAACAGTCTCATCCGGTAAAGCGAATGATTAGAGGCATTGGGGCCGAAACGACCTCAACCTATTCTCAAACTTTAAATGGGTGAGAACTCCGGCTTACTCGAACGATGAAGCCGGAGATCTGATGACGGTGCCAAGTGGGCCAATTTTGGTAAGCAGAACTGGCGCTGTGGGATGAACCAAACGTAGTGTTAAGGCGCCTAAAAAACGCTCATGGGACACCATGAAAGGCGTTGGTCGCTCATGACAGCAGGACGGTGGCCATGGAAGTCGGAATCCGCTAAGGAGTGTGCAACGACTCACCTGCCGAAGCAACCAGCCCTGAAAATGGATGGCGCTGAAGCGTTTTGCCTATACACTACCGTTACCGGCATGTGCGATTAATTTTTTATAAATTTATCATTAAGCCGTAACGAGTAGGACGTGCGCGGCGGCGTGCGCAGAAGGGTCTGGGCGTGAGCCCGCCTGGAGCCACCGTCGGTGCAGATCTTGGTGGTAGTAGCAAATACTCCAGCGAGGCCCTGGAGGACTGACGTGGAGAAGGGTTTCGCGTGAACAGTAGTTGCTCGCGAGTCAGTCGATCCTAAGCTCAAGGAGAGATCTTATGTCGATGTGTTGTGTTTTCTTGTATAATTATATATATGATAAATAACAACCTTTGAGCGAAAGGGAATCCGGTTCCTATTCCGGAACCCGGCAGCGGAACCGTTTCAATAATCGTTCCCTAGTTTTTTAAGCTAGTGTTCGACGGGGTAACCCAAAGTGGCCTGAAGACGCCGCCGAGAGGTCCGGGAAGAGTTTTCTTTTCTGCCTGAGCGTTCGAGTTCCATGGAATCCTATAGAAGGGAGATATGGTTCGGAACGCGAAGAGCACCGCATTTGCGGCGGTGTCCGGATACTCTCTGCGGACCTTGAAAATTCAGGTGAGGGATGTACGTGGAGATGTCGCGCCGGTTCGTACCCATATCCGCAGCAGGTCTCCAAGGTGAAGAGCCTCTAGTCGATAGAATAATGTAGGTAAGGGAAGTCGGCAAATTGGATCCGTAACTTCGGAATAAGGATTGGCTCTGAGGACCGGGGCGTGTCGGGTTTGGAAGGGAAGCGGATGCGGCCGGTGCCGGGCCTGGTCGATGCTCTCGCAAGGGGGCGGAAACTGGACCCGCGCTCCGGCCTTCCGCGGATCTTCCTAGCCGTAAGGCCGTGTCGGTTGCGTTTCGGCGTGATCGATGCGGTTCTGTACGACCGTCGTTCAACGGTCAGCTCAGAACTGGCACGGACAAGGGGAATCCGACTGTCTAATTAAAACAAAGCATTGCGATGGCCCTCGCGGGTGTTGACGCAATGTGATTTCTGCCCAGTGCTCTGAATGTCAACGTGAAGAAATTCAAGCAAGCGCGGGTAAACGGCGGGAGTAACTATGACTCTCTTAAGGTAGCCAAATGCCTCGTCATCTAATTAGTGACGCGCATGAATGGATTAACGAGATTCCCACTGTCCCTATCTACTTCGTCGTCGGCTACCGTCGAGGACGGTCGTGTTGTGTTTGCTCCACGCTCGATTTATAACCATTTTTAGGTTATAAAATTTTAAGTGTTATTTTGGATTTCTTTTTTGTTAATATTGTAGTGTTTTATGTGTATAGCGATACGGACGCGATAAAAGTGCTCGAAAAGTGTTTTAGGGCCCTTTTTAGGGTACCTAAAGGTGCTTTTTCACCACCACGTGGTGGTGAAAATCTGTGTTTTTACTTTTTATTTGATTTTTGTTTAATAATATGTTGTGTCGTGCCCTACCGTAAGTACTTTTGCAATTTTTATATTTTTAGGACTTAATTTAGGACTTCTGGAACGCTTTAAGTGCCCAAGTCATTGCTCGTAGTGCCGCATGGACGGTTTAAAGTTATTAGTTTGCTATTTTCACGTGTTAATATTGATGTGTATGTTAATTTTTAGACTCAGTGTTTTTGTGTTTACGTGTGTGTATATATAAATGTGTTTTTGCACATTTTATTTTGCTTGCCATTTAAAATCATTACGAGAACTAGCCGAGCCAAGACTCTTTAAAGACAGTGCTTTTTATTGAACGGAGGGTTACGCACGACACTTAGCACCTCGATCGCCATGAGTGACGGTGCGGGCAATTTCTCGCCGCGCTCGTCACTTGCGCGCACTCCACCGAAAATGGATCCGCCTAGGGTGGACCCAAAAAAGAAGCGGCCGCTCTCGTCGCCGACGGAGAGCCAACCGGCCCCGTCGCGCACTGAGCGCCGCGCGGCCAGCGCTAGGCGCGGGACTGCGTCCGCGGCCCCGGTCGCATCGACGTCTGCGGACCCGCCGGCTAACGTCGAGCGTGGTCCGCCGACTGTACCTGCACAGCATGACGACGGTGCTCGTGCCGTGCCGTCCGCTGTCGTGCGCTCTGCGCCGACAGCCGTTGAGAGGACTGTCGCTGGCTGCGACAACGCGCAACCTGCCGCCGCGCATACTGCCGCGCCGCCCTCGACTGCCACTCCTGTGGCGTCGGGCAGTGGTGCTGACGCTACAGGTTCAGGTTTGACCGGGCCGCTGAGGGTGAGTTTAGCCACTAAGTTAGAGCTGTTGGAGCGCGCGCAACGTGCCGTCCGTGGTATTACTGCGGTCGCCACGGGGCCGGGCTCCAAACTAAATAAGGGAGAGGTGAACACCATCGCGGCGCACGGCCAGGACATTCTGGCCATCGTGGCCGCGCTGGGCATGCAGCTCGGCGACGCCGAGCAGCAGCTGGCGGTTGCGAGGCTCGCGGTGCCAGCGGCGGCTGCGGTGGCCGCGGTGCCTTTGGCGGCGCCGCAATCGTTTGCGGCCGTTTTGAGGACGGCCCCCGGATCAGCCCCGCGGCCCATCCGTCCAGATCAAGGGCCGGTTCTGGCGTTTTACCCTTCCGAGGGTAATGACGTCTTAAAGACTGCTGAAGACACGAAGGGCGAATTGAAGAAAGCCATTGACCCCAGGTCAATGGCCATTGGGATAAATAATGTGAGGAAAGTCGGTAACGCTGGGGTGGTCGTGCAGACCACCTCCGCGGCCGCTGCGGAGAAACTCCGCAAGGCGGCCCCGGCGAGCCTGCGGGTCACGGAACCGAAGCGCCGCCAACCTCTGGTGGCGCTGTCGGACGTTGAAGGTGACCCTGCATTCGAGGAAGTAGTGGCGGCTCTGCATGAGCAGAATTTCGCAGATGAGAGCGAGTGGCCGCTAGAGCGGCTTAACGCGGAAATGAAGGGGGCCTTTAAAAAGGGCCGTCGGCAGCGTGGAACCACAACAGTGGTCTTCAACGTGACGCCGGCCCTCAGGGACGTGATCATCAACAAGGGGAAGGTATTTATTGGTTGGAACTCGGTGGTAGTGACCGACTACGTCCGGGTGACCTGCTGTACCAAGTGTCAGCAGTACGGGCACCCGGAAAAGTTCTGCCGGTCCAAGGATGAGGTGTGTGGGCGCTGTGGCGAAGCGGGCCACCGCGTTGAGGCTTGCAAGGCGGCAACGCTCTGTTGCGCTACCTGCAAGCGGTTCCGGCGCGACAGCGCTCACCCCACCGCGTCGCGGGATTGTCCGGCGCGTCAGTTTGCGGAGGAGCGCCTGATAAATAGCACCCAATATGGATTGTAAAACCACAATCCATATTGGGCAGCTTAACCTGGGTGGTGGACAGAGCGAGACAAGGGAGCTCCCTGGTATCGCGCGAGAACTGGGCCTGGATATTGTTCTTGTGCAGGAACAATACCCCAAGGTCGAGTTTCTCGCTCAATGCGGCACTAACCCCAAAGCGGGAGTTTATGTCCGCAACAGGGAGCTCCCTTGTGCGTTCCTCCACCACCTGGGTGACTCACACATGGTGGTGCTGCATGTTCGGAGTCTGGACTTGTATTGCGTTTCCGCGTACTTCCAGTACTCCGAACCTATCGACCCCTTCCTGCACCGGCTGGGGCTTGTCCTCGACCGGCTGCATGGTAAGAGGGTCTTGGTATGCGCGGACGCGAATGCGCATTCGCCGCTATGGCACTCGCTGCCTCGCCACTTTGTGGGTCGCGGCCGGGTCGTAGCGGAGAGGCGTGCCATGATGGAGGACTTCATCATGGCACGTGACTTAGTCGTGCAGAACGTGGAAGGGGAGTTGTTTACCTTCAGCACGGCGAATGGTGAGTCGAACGTGGACGTCACGCTCACCACTAGAGGGGTTCACGTCTCTCAGTGGCGCGTGACGGACGCGTCGTCGAGCGACCACCGGCTGATCACGTTCACCGTAGACGGCACGAGTGGCGGTACCGAAGAGGAGGCGACGAGCGCGCGGCGTACTTCAGTGCCGGGCGAGCAAAGGCGATACCGGGACCGCGGGGTAGACTGGGCCCGCTTCGAGGCGGTGATCCATGAAAGGATGGGACGGCTGGATGTAGGTAACTCGGCATCTGTCATTTGTCAGAGATTTACGGAGACGCTTGAGCGAACGGCGACTGAATGTCTAGGGATGGTAAGAGCGGCCAAGACAGATAAAGGATATGAATGGTGGACACCGACTTTAGACAGACTACGGACACGGCAATGTAAGGCGAGGCGTGAGTGGCAGAAGGTACGAAGAATAGGTGGGGCTGTTGAGGGAAGTAAGAGAGCTGAGTTTCTTGCCGTGAGACTCGAGTATAGAAGCGAGATGGAGCGAACCGAGCTGGAATTTAACCGCAGGCTGGCGGATACCGGTAACAGCGACCCCTGGGGTCTCGCTTACCGGGCTGCCTGCGGTAGATACCGTGCACCGTCAAATGTTGTGAATGGGGTGGAGTTCGCGGGGTGTAACTCGGACGACGTGAGTGGGGCCATGAGCACGTTACTGCGCGCGCTGTGTCCCGATGACGAGTTGTCTAGGGACACGCCGTACCACGCGCAGGTGCGCATCATGGCCGCGATACCACCGTCCGGGAGAGACGCCGAACCCGCGACTGCCGAGGCCCTTCAGGCTATCGTTCGTTCCCTAAGGAACACCGCGCCGGGAATTGATGGACTCACCGCTCGTATTATTAAGAGAGCATTTCCTTTCGCAAAAGCGGAATTTTGTATAGTGTACAGTAAGTGCGTACGGGAAGGAGTCTTCCCCGACGTATGGAAAAGTGGTCGCCTAATTGCCTTGCCAAAGGGCAACAACAAGCCGCTTACTGATCCGAAAGCCTACAGGCCGATCACGCTCCTCCCTGTGCTGGGTAAAATCTTAGAAAGAGTTATCCTTCACTGTGCCCCGAACTTGACTCGCACCATAAGCTTCCGCCAGCACGGGTTCTCTCGAGGCCGCTCAACGGTGACTGCACTGAGTGCTCTGCTGGACGCTGCGAGAGGCGCGCGGGAGCGGTACGTGCAGGCCATATTCCTTGACATCAGTGGTGCCTTCGACAACGCGTGGTGGCCAATGATCATGGTGAAGGCTAAGCGGCATACTCCGCCTAACATCTATCGGATGTTGGCGGAGTATTTTCGTGGACGCCGTGTCACCATGATCGCTGGAAACCACGCGGAGTCGAAGGTATCTACGATGGGCTGCCCGCAGGGGTCGGTGCTAGGGCCAAGCCTCTGGAACATCTTGCTCGATGATTTGCTCGCTCTGCCGCAGGGGAGGGAAGGGGTTGAGATGGTCGCCTATGCCGACGATGTGACGGTGCTGATCCGGGGGGATTCACGGGCGAAGTTGGAAGCGGAGGCCAGTAACGTGATGGGACTGGTAGCGGGGTGGGCGGTCCGGAACAGGCTCGATTTCGCCCCGACCAAGTCCCTTACCTTAACCCTCAAAGGGAAATTACAACGTCCCCCCGTGATCAAGTATGTCGGTCAGTCTGTCAAATGTGTCCACCAGGCGGAGGTTCTGGGCGTCATAATTGACGACGTCCAGTCCTTTGGGCCTCACGCGGCGACCATTGGCGAGAGAGCGAGCAACTGTTTCGGCAAGATGTCCAGAGTATCGGCTCCAAGATGGGGGGTGCGGCATAGGGCGCTTCGAATTCTCTACAAAGGCACCTATGTCGCGGTCCTGACTTACGCGGCAGCCGTATGGCACGCACGCACCGCTTTCCACGTGGTCCGCAGCGTTTTGCAGAGAACTCAGAGGCCGTCGCTGATCCTGCTAACAAAGGCATACCGTTCGTGTAGTACGGCGGCACTGCCAGTGTTGGCAGGAGTATTGCCGGCGGACCTCGAGGTAACCCGTGCTGGTCGACGCGCAGTGGAATGCGAGGGGCTCACACGGGAGGAAGTGATGGATCGGCGGAAGGCTATCGATGCGGAGGTTGTTGCACTTTGGCAGGATAGATGGTGTAACGAGGAGAAGGGACGTGAGTTGTACGCTTTCTTCCCTGACGTGGGTGAGCGCCTCAAGGCGCATTGGGTAGAGCCGGATTACGCGGTTTCACAACTTTTGACGGGGCACGGCTGTTTCAGTAAACGGCTCGCTAGTATGAATCTGCGAGAAGAAGGGATGTGTGATTGCGGTGCGGCAGAGGAGGACAGGCACCACGTTTTGTGGGACTGTCCTTTGTATGAGGAGATGCGTGGCAGACTGATGGACGGGGTCTCCCGTCTCGCAGAGGGACCGGTATACTACGCGGAGCTGGTACAGGATTCGAACAGCTTCGGGCGCCTGCGCGAATTCGCGCACTGTTGGCACGCCGCGCGCTCTGCGCGCGAATCTGAGGAACTGCCCGACGACGAAGGTCGTTTGTGCCGTCTCTTGACAGCCCCAGAAGGGGGAGAGTGTACAGGATAGATAGTAGGTGGGATAATTTGTAAGACACGTTGGCGCAAGCCAAAGTGTCTGCTGTTTCGGTCTTCATAACCGCAAGGTTGGTAAGACCATGGGTTGGTTGGTGGGTGTCCCTATCTACTATCTAGCGAAACCACAGCCAAGGGAACGGGCTTGGGAAAATCAGCGGGGAAAGAAGACCCTGTTGAGCTTGACTCTAGTCTGGCATTGTAAGGAGACATGAGAGGTGTAGCATAAGTGGGAGATCGTTCGCGGTCGTCGCTGAAAAACCACTACTTTCATTGTTTCATTACTTACTCGGTTGGGCGGAAGCGGTGTGCGGTCGATTATATCGGCGCGCGCACGGTGTTTCGTTCCAAGCGTGCAGAGTGGCGACGTGGCGGCAACGCTCGTCGCCGTCCAACTCCCGCGTGATCCGGTTCGAGGACACTGCCAGGCGGGGAGTTTGACTGGGGCGGTACATCTGTCAAAGAATAACGCAGGTGTCCTAAGGCCAGCTCAGCGAGGACAGAAACCTCGCGTGGAGCAAAAGGGCAAAAGCTGGCTTGATCCAGATGTTCAGTACGCATAGGGACTGCGAAAGCACGGCCTATCGATCCTTTAGTTCTAAAGAGTTTTTAGCAAGAGGTGCCAGAAAAGTTACCACAGGGATAACTGGCTTGTGGCAGCCAAGCGTTCATAGCGACGTTGCTTTTTGATCCTTCGATGTCGGCTCTTCCTATCATTGCGAAGCAAAATTCGCCAAGCGTTGGATTGTTCACCCATCAAAAGGGAACGTGAGCTGGGTTTAGACCGTCGTGAGACAGGTTAGTTTTACCCTACTGATGGCTCGTCGTTGCGATAGTAATACTGCTCAGTACGAGAGGAACCGCAGTTTCGGACATTTGGTTCATGCACTCGGCCGAGCGGCCGGTGGTGCGAAGCTACCATCCGCGGGATTATGCCTGAACGCCTCTAAGGCCGAAGCCAGCCTAGCCGAATCCGGCAAGGATATGCTCACTGTGGAGCCCCGAGAGTCGGGAGGCTCTAAACAATGTGACTTTACTAGTCGCGCTTCACTCCGTGAGACGCTGACGCCGAAGCCCATTTGGATCGCGGAGATCGGTGCTGCACCCTTAACGCTTGCATCACGGCTCCGAAGGTCCGAATTTACCTCAGTTCGATGTCGGGGCTCGGAATAGTCTGTAGACGACTTACGTTCCTGGCGGGGTGTTGTACTCGGTAGAGCAGCGTCGTGCTGCGATCTGTTGAGACTCAGCCCTACGCCAGGTGATTCGTTATGTGTATAGTGTACACACAGCGCGAACTGACCGCTTCACTACTTGGCTTACACTTGTATATATCACACTTTTAACGTGTTTATTTTATTATATTTTTATTATTGTTTTTAACCGACTTTTATAAATCTATCATTTTTTTATTCGATTAAGCGACCCAATTTTGTCATTTTTTTAGTCAATTTATTTTTTTATGTAATTATTTTTTTCTTCTATTTCAGGTAACAGCATGATGTCTGCATGAAAAAAAAATTGTGAAATCAAGTGAGTATAATCTTGACGTACCTAGTTAAGTTAGTCTACAAACTTGATAAATGTCACTTTTCAAATCAGTAATGTTAGCTAACCTAAGTTTTAAAACGAAAAATCTTGTCTAATTATTCTTGATTTGTCAGGTAAAATGAAATCTCTTTAATATTAAGAAACAAACAAAATAAATATCCGAGCTAATCTAATTAAATTCGCTAACCAAACCTGCAAATAGTAATAATTCTAATAAGCAATCCTGTTATTTGCTTTTTTTTGTCTAATTGCCTTTTTATTTGTCATAACCAAGCTAATTAAAGTTTAGAAATTAATAATTTTAGCTAACATACATAATTAGTCATATCTACCTAGTAAAAATATTGACTTAAAAGAAGACTAGATTTGTCAAATTCAACTGAAAACATTGAATATTTTATCCAACCTAACCTTCCAAAACTTAATTAGGTAATGGGTATGGATAAATAGATGTCAAAATACCCTTACACACGATTTTCAAGTAAAACTTTTATATAAAAAAATCTAGTATCCCTAAAACTGATTATCAAAACCAAAACAATCACAGCAATTCGGACTGTTTTAGTCAAATGCGCAAGCATCAACTAAAACTGATATCCAACATAACAGTTTATCATAGTTAATCTTGCTTTTGCAAATTTTCGTTTAGTCTGGATTTGATTTGCAAATAATAAATTTAAAGTTGACATATCCAGTCAACTTAGTCCTAATTTGGTTAATCAGTGAAAAATATACAGATCCTTAGGTATTAATATTTAAAAACAAGTAGAAATTTCTTAAAATGCTTTATATAATCTCATTCGGTAATATTCTAATTATGAAATGAAATACAGACTTTTATTGGCATATTATATTTACATAATTCGTTAAAAATAGTAGTTTATGCAACTGTCATAAAAGAGGGTGGTATTAAACACGAGTAGTGTAGTTTTTTTGCAACGAGCCGCAGGCGAGTATCAAAATAAGATTACACGAGTGTTTTAATACCTAATTATATGCAGTTGCATACACTACTTCATTTAATCTCATGGCTATAGGTAGCTACGTTAAATAAAATGCAATACAAAACCTCCTTGGTCGGGACACATTGTACTTTAGTAATAAAAAAAAATGTCTTAAAGCATTGTTTTGTTAGGAGAATAATGCTTTTAATGCTTTTAATGCCACATATAATGTGTGCTTAAATTGAATTGAAACCTCCTTGGTCGGGACACATTGTACTTTAATAATAATAATAAAAAAATGTTTTAATGCATTGTTTTGTTAGGAGAATAATGCTTTTAATGCCACAGATAATGTGTGCTTAAATTGAATTGAAACCTCCTTGGTCGGGACACATTGTACTTTAATAATAAAAAAAATAATGTTTTAAAGCATTGTTTTGTTAGGAGAATAATGCTTTAATTTATATAATCTCGTTCGGTAATATTCTAATTATGAAATGAAATACAGACCTTTATTGGCATACTTTATGTACATACTTGTTTAAGAAAATTAAAAAATTAAATTAAAGCATTATTCTCCTAAGAAAACAATGCTTTAAGACATTTTTTTTATTACTAAAGTACAATGTGTCCAGACCAATGAGGTTTTGTATTGCATTTTATTTAACGTAGCTACCTATAGCCATGAGATTAAATAAAGTAGTGTACGCAACTGCATATAATTAGGTATTAAAACACTCGTGTAATCTTATTTTGAAACTGGCCTGCGGCTCGTTTCAAAAAACTACACTACTCATGTTTTAATACCCTCTATTATATGACAGTTGCATAAACTACTATTATCGTTCCATTTAAATGAAGTAGGTAGTAATAAATAATAATGAACAAAGTGTATATTGTGCCGGTGGTGCTTTCGAGTACAGGAGTCATTCTAACAATTATTCAACTTGGCTAAATGTTGGCTGTTTCTATATTATATTGATCATTTTTCTATTTATCGTTGGTTCTTCACATAACACTGTTCGTTAGAAAACGGAATGAGTATGCGAAGAATGAAATTACGAGGCACTCTTTCAAAAACTTATCCACTAACATAAACCAAGTACTACATTAAAATAGAATAAGTAATTACCTACATAATTCCAATAATAATATTTCCATAATCTTATGCTCTAAAATGAGCAGTTCTCGTGTATATCGTATGCATGTATGTGCGGATATATATAATTGTATATTTTTCCTACCGAATTACATGAGGATCGGTTTAGGCACCTATAATACACTAAAACCTACATAATGAATCGGAGTACGTGCTGAGTTGCTATTAGATTTTTAGTTCGTAGTATATAACCAAGTTTGCTAACGCTACTTTATGTTACCATCAATATTTACGGCAAATTCACACATTATTGTTACATATTATTTTCACTGTTAATATATGAAAAGTACAGTATATTACGTGACGAAGCGAATTTACAACAATCTCTGGAAATAGTCCAGGGCGACGGTAAAACTCACGTGACTGCCATTTTTTTACAAAGTAATTTACCAAAAAATTGTTGTGTTTATAAAAAAACCCTTATTAATTTCAACTTTTTATGATCAACGTGAAGTACATTTGGTACTGAACTTCTATTGAGCTATTTGGAAGCATTTGTACTTGTACTTGAGTCGTCAGAAAGTTTCCGATTCATGTTCACATTAATAAACAATTTGTGGTTATTAAAAACGTTTAATGCATGAGTTGAACTCGAATAGCTTATATTTTACAATTAATGATATTGGCGTTTTTGGATTTATGTAATGACCACACTGACTGGTTGTTTGCTCCGCGTCCGACTGAAGTGAACGTAAAGTACTCTTCTTATAGTAAATTTGTTTAATGAATTTTGACTCTTTTCACTTTTATGTAAGTAACGACTTCAAATTTGGTGGTCTATCACTGCAACCTCTCAAGTCAAAATTTTTAACAAAATTAATTCAGATCTATAATATTTTGTTCTTTAGTTTAAATACGCGACAACTTAGAACAAGGTATTCCATACGTTGATTGTAAGAAATGATTGTCTTAAGCCGTAATTTTCTTAAGTCATTCATTCTAACCAATACATTAATTTTCTTAATTGAAGATTTTGATATATTCAATCAATGGCGTGTGTTATTTTGAATGAATGCAGATTATATTGTTGTAAGTATATTAATATTTATTTGAAATTCAACTATACTCTGGTTTTTAATTCGAGATCAAAAATGTAAACAAAGGTGTTAACCGTGCAAAAAAATTACATGTACTTAGTAATTGTGCTAATTTTGCAAACGGATGAAGTATTTAACGTAAAATAAAAATATTTTATGCTATTATTTATTACATCTACGCATATATTCAAACTCAAAAAAAATTCTTGTTGTTGTTGAATTTCTTGTTATTGTTTTTGTTGTTTATAGTTGTGTTAAGTTTTTGTTTATTGTTACGAAATATTATTTTCGTAATATGGAGGCTGGAGCCTCCGAAACTCAGCCTGAACCGGGCCCTTCAACAACAATTTTTTCTCCCGTTAAGGAACGGCCTCGCAAGTCTTTGAGTGCTTCCGAAAAGCTGATGGTGATGAACGCGTACAAGCACACGTTTTTGGCGTGGCCCAAGGACGAGCATTGGTAATTAATGGAGTGTGCTAAGAAAACCGCTGACATGCTGGGGATATCGGCAGTTTCAGTCAGAAGGATTGTCAGCGAAAATAAAGGGCAGCGATGAGTTCTCTTCACCAAGAAAAACGGGACCAAAGGAGACATTTGTGAACAAATATGATGAATTCACTTTTCACGCTGTACGCCAGATCGTCCACCGTTTTTTTCAAGGCAACGAAATTCCTACTTTAGTAAAGGTAATTACTAATACTTTTGTACTTACTTCATTAAAATAATAAAAAGTATACCTATTCAAGCACAAGTCACAAAATCAAATGTTTTCAATAATGACATTTAAGCACAGTAAAAGATGTTAAATTTAATGTTAAATGTGCATACTTATTCGTACTATTTATTGTCAAATTTAGTAAAATATGTACATATTTCCACTGTAACAATATATTTCTTTTGCATTAGCTTGTCCTTAATCATTCAACTGTTCGCGGCCAGCTCATGGTGATCGAACGTGGATGCTCGCGTGTGTGCTTAATTTATAAACTGTATGCACATGGCTGAAAGGTTAAAAACGTTTTTATTTTCAGGTTCTACAAGTAGTCAATGATGAAGTTGATATACCTAATATGTCCAAAAGTACTCTACTCGTAAACGAAGTAAGACATTGTCTTGTGGCGCAGAAACTATTTGATATCGTTAAAAGAGCATCGTAGAAATGGAAAGTTTATATACTACCAAGATGAGACCTGGATAAATGAAGGTAATTATTTTGATAATTCGATATAATGCAATAACAATTAGACTTTTGTCTGCTGAGAGCAAGGGGAAAGAACTTATTATTTAATAAACAAACACCTTTTCTATTATATACCATTGTTATGTCATGTGTTTTCATCTAAATATATGAAAGTGGACAAGCTTATTATCTATCAGACACGGTGTTCAACACTAGCCAGTATTGATATTTTATATGAAACAGTAACATTTTCCTGAACTGGAATCGAAAATGGAACCTCGCTTATTAATGTGATGATCATGTACTAGCCACAACACTAGCCGGAAATGAAAACTAAACAAACTCTCAGCGTGATGAATAACTGATCACTAATCAAAGCTTTGTTGCTTCATATTGTGTGTTGACATGATCCGTCAACTATCCTTGAAGTTTTATTTACATAGTGAGATATATACTGTCTCGAATGTGCATAACCTGCAAAAAAGGGTTCAGTTGTGTTGAGATAACTTATTTTTGTTTCAGGTCACACTGTAAAAAAAACCTGGGTAGATACAGAAATCAAATCGAGCAGGCAGGCGTTTTTGGAGGGGCTAACAATGGGGCTAAAAGCCCCAACAGGCAAGGGAAGGCGACTTATAATTAGTCATATAGGAAGCGAAGAAGGATTTCTCGAAGGCGGCCTTCTCATGTTTGAGTCAAAGAGCAATAATGATGATTACCACCAAGACATGAATGCGCAATGTTTTGAACAATGGGTAGAAACAATTTTATCAAAACTAAAGTATTAGTTATAGACAATGCACCCTATCACAGCCGGAAATGTGAAAAAAATCCAAATACTGCCTGGAGAAAAGGTAATATTCAGGAATGGTTAAGTTCAAAGAACATTGTATATGACCATTCAATGGTAAAAGCACAATTATTGGAAATAGTTAAGGCACATAAAGCACAATACAATAAGTATGTCGTGGATGAGTTGGCAGCCCAGTATGGTGTCACTATACAACGACTACCCCCTTACCATTGCGAGCTTAACCCAATAGAGCTGGTATGGGCACAGGCAAAAGGTTATGTGGCACGTAACAATAAAACATTCAAAATGAATGAAGTGAAAAAATTGTTTGAAGACGGATTGAAAGAGGTGACACCAGAAAAATGGGTCGAATGCATCAACCACACTATAAAAATTGAAGACAAAATGTGCCAGCTTGACCATATAATCGATGACGTAACAGAAAGGTTTATTATTAATGTAAACGACTCAAGCTCAGAATCAAGACTTTGATATTCGGCATAATTAATATGGAAATAGCTTATCCATAGCAGCATTTGCAGGACCTTATGGCCAGGAATGGAAGGATTATAGCATATAGGTGGCCCTTCTAAGGCGCAAAGAGAAAGTTTCATAGACATAAATGAGTATAGAAAAATACAAGGTCTTGATGTGTAAACTTGTATACATTTATATTATGTAAGCAGAATAGTTTGGTTGTACGTAAAACAACCAAACTATTTTGTAATTTTTATTTTAGAAAATACTTGACATGGATGAGATACTTTTGTGTGATCAAATTTTTTCTTTTGTTGATATGAGAATCGCACATTTTGTATGTTTTTATTTTAAAATTCCCAATTTGTAAAAACAAATCGAGGTAAATATGTGCTACCTCGTTTTTTTATAAATTGGATTTGTTAACATCACAGATCTTGTATTTTTATATCATGAATTTGGCATTGTAAAAATACTCTTATCTACTGAGGTCTGAGTTGCCACTCTCAAGCATACTCTAGCTTCTTCCCCTGCAATAGGATAGACTAAGCATGCGCATAGTGAATCTACAGAATGTAAGAATGTCTCTGCTGAAAAATAAATGTATCAAATATTAATATTGTGTTTTCATTACAACCCTTATCATGTTTGGTAAAGTTGGCATTTGAGCTTTTAGTAAAGTTTAAATTATACTACAACACAATTCATTTGGACAATATACCAACAATACTTGGTTAAGTTACAAAATAACATTTTACTACAGCACCAATAAAACTATGACTTTAAAATTAGAAAGTTAAATAAAAATTATAAAATTTACTTGTAAGTTGGTGAATTAATATTTGGAAGTTAATAATTATGAACACAGGTAGTATAGCTATGTGACTCTAAATTGAGGAACTTTGTTAATTTTTTAAGAGGTATATTATAGAAAATATGTATATCATCATATCAACCGAAACGTCCACTGTTGAAAAAGGTTAGGCGGATTTGCCAAAATCCCCTCAGTTGGCGGGGGTGTCTTGAAGGTCGCAGTAGAAGTTGTCAGTTCATTAGAAGGCGCTGCTTCCCAGGTATTTTTGTGCCACAGCACCCCATGGGATAACCCGGCGGTTACAATGTCACCCCTATTTCTTCCCGTGGTTGTCGTAAGAGGCGAGTAAGGTAAATATATTATAGGTATGGAATAATTTCAATGTAATAAAAACGTGTGAAACTTTATTAGATTACGTAAGAATATTTTTGAAGAAAAAATATTGCTGTCAGTTTGACAATGGCATATTATATTGACATTTCTTTGTTTACATTTTTGATCTCGAATTAAAAACTAGAGTATAAATATATATTCTTAACTTAAGACAATTTACTGCATAGTGCATATATAAATGCATATTATCTTGAATCAAGGAATCCTTTTGTACCGTGCGCAAATAGCATTTTTTTTTTTTGTTTATTTATGTACCTATCCTGTGTCACTTGCGCCAACAAGGCGAATCTAACGATATCTCATGCATTTAAAATCGATTGATTGAGCCGTTCTGAAGTAATTATGTAAAGAAACTCAAAATCATACGCACATTCGTGGTCCGACATAAACAATTTATATCATACATCTTAGTTTTTTAAATATCTTTAACGATGCGTTTCATGTGCATGTTAACACTCGCCTAGAATAAATGTTCACCAACAGTATTTGGCAAATACAATTTTTCGCTTCTGACGTTAGACTGTTATTTAAAAACTAGCCAAACGTATTTGATGATATTCATATATTTCTTCAATTTAAAGTACTTAAACAATCTAAATAGTGTGTCGGTGTCCGGAAAAGATATTATTCTGTTTCCCGGAACCTTAGTCTAACTAAACCAGTAGTTGAAAATGGTACTCGCAAGATATTCAAGTACTAATACACCAACTCGGAGCAATAAGTAAGAATGAAAATCAATAGTAAAGCATAAAATTCAGCCAATTTTATGTACTACACAACTCGCTCACACAAACGTATTCAAATTCAGTAAAAAATTCATTAAACCCTACCATATATTTCTTACTTTCATATGGCATCATTTCCATTGCACACATATTATATAAAAAAATGGTGGCTTCAGTTTGACGTTGTACCGGACTCTGTATTTCCTTCTTTGTTTGTCACAGAGTACACTGTACGAACGAAATTCTCCGTAGCACGGTAGCAATGTGGCCTCGCAGCGGCCCAGCCATTTTCATTTCATCCAAGATGGCGTGCACGTTGCGAAATCATTACACACTTATTTAATCACAAATAAAAAGTAATGTTAACTGAAGTAACAAACAATGTTTTGTTAATTCGTTTTACCATTTTAAAGATCCTATTTTAATATTCACTGAATTTTTATTGTCGCTGAAAACATTTAATCATTTATTAAACGCGCTACACGCTTTCTGCTTGACAAATAGTCAATCAATCAATTGTCTCTTTTTAACCAAACATTACCAAATATCAATTTATGCTAACGCATATCGCTTATTAATCAAGAAATGAATTTAACAATAGATAACTTGTTTCTAAACCTAATTAAGAATAAACCTTTAGTTATAGTTTGTTGTTATGATATCCGCAAATCATATTATAACATTTTGCATTAAAACAAAATTGTTATTATGTGTTGGAAGATAAACACAGCGTCGCTAAGAAGATGCATTTGATACTATTACCTGAATTTCGCCTTTATACGTCTAAATATCACCTGTATACTGTTCGTTACCCAGCTATGGCCCAGTAATGGTTAGATTAGCAGTTTACTGAACTTGAGCTCACATGGTTGAGGGAAGGTATGTACATACTTTTACATGATAAACTACTTAATTCAAGGCATAGGCCTAAACTCTTAGTTATTATCGTCACAAATTTAATCCAAGTAACTATTGGAAATAATAATGATTCCTGTAGGTATGGTTTAAGCTATTGCATATATTATATCACATTGCTCGGAGCAGATTTTCATATGCAATAGGGAATAGCAAACTTTAATAGGTAATTCCTATTAGTATTCTGTAGGTACTTGTAATCCTTCATAGGACAAGGAGTTTTATTTTTTTTATTTCCTTGTCATTGCTTAGCACCAAAGAAAATAGCTGTTATTTTTCTATGCTTATTAATTATTTTGCGTTGATAAAGGATTTGATTTTTTGCAGAGGAAGTTGATAAAGGACAATTATTTTCAACATAGCGTTTGTGTTCGTCACCAGCAGATAACAAACAGGTCTTCATACCGACGCTGTGTTTATTGGAGACACATAACATGGCTTTTTACATTGAAATATTGAGAACTGATTACGACAATCGAATCTAAACTAATTGAAAAATTACTCCGTCATATTTAAATGTTAAAATTTAACTTAAATATTTTGAACGTTGAAATTAGCCTTGCGTACGGTAGTATTAGATACCATATTTATTTATAAAAAGAAAGACCTACGATAAAATACAAAAGAACATTTGTTATTAGAAAGAATTTTACACAAGAATAGCCTACAATTATTGTATGTTTGCGTAGTGCAGGTGGGACAATAAAAATAGTAGGTAAGGCATGAACAATGATAACATAATACAATGTAGGTAAGTAGTGGGTAACAAAACAGGTCCGGTTAGTTTTATGTTATAAGTTGACTCCTTCATATTGTGTCCAACTTGCACTTAACCCACCCAACATGAAATCTCGTAAAGACAGTGACGAATTGAGCCAATAACCTAATTTTTTGGAAGTCTGTTAAAGAGGTATTTGATCCTTTGGCATCCGCGATATGCAAGTTGTCTGGAAAGATACTTTTATAACATAGTGTATAAAATGTGCTACATATATATATATGTGTTAAAAAAACATTGAAGATTTAATTTATTTATTATACCTATTGTCACATATTTAGAGCTTGAAATGACACAATTGGCAATATTAAAGAGTATATTGGCTGTGTGTATCATCGCGTTTAACGACGAAGTGACATTTCAAGTGAAGATTGAAAATCTACTGTAATTTTGAAGAAAATATTTTTTTTTACTGTCGGACGTAAAAAATATGTATAGAGCGCGTCAATTATTATTATTATTGTTCAGTCGTACATCGCTAGCGGAGACGCAAATTAACTTCAAAGGTTGGTAAATACTGTATAATACGCAGTAGATTTGACTTTGGTGAAGTTAAAACAATAGTTTATTATTCTCCTCTCTGATATTGCATTACGTCAAACCTCGTTTAAATGCAGTGGTTATAAAAATGGTTTGTTGAAAAGTGATTTCGGACAGTTGAATATTGTTTATGTAAATGGTGATTTTTACACACTTAGGAAACGTGGCCGTTAGATAGTGCATACTTGCCAGCACCCGGGAAGTGAACAGACTCAGGGTATATTACCGTGAGGACTAGAGCTTGACTCTATTCATCTACTGTTATTACTACCACATTTAAAACTAATATAATAGTTACGAGATACCCCCCGCAGCGTTGTTGATAATATATTATAATACGAGTATATAAACTATTGCAGGACACGGCGGCGGCGCGATTGCGGCGGTTGTGGTGAGACGGGCGCTTTCATCGCTGACACTCGGCACGCGGGGGTGGTGGTGGTTGTGCTGGTGCTGGTGCTGGTGCTGGTGCTGCTGCTGCTGGTGGCACAGTGGAGGGGTCGGTTGGGTTTCCAAGCGTGCGTAGGTGAAGATACGAAAAAAAGAAACGAGGTAAATAAGCATATATCATGTTATATTTCATATATTTGTTTATAATATGACCACAATCTCAAATGATGTATAAGCGATAATGCGGTAGTATGGATGGTTTTTTTTTTTTTTTTAAACGGGTGCTGGCTCATATCGGATATATAGCTAGGCTGTATTGCTTAATAACAAGTACTGCACTGATGAATTTTTTTGTTGAACTCCGCACTGATATATTATTATTGACGCAATCAAGATATCATAAAAATAATCATTATTATAATGCTTAGTATATATGTACAAGTAACACAGTCAAATAGAAATGCACCCGTCGAATAAGTCTCAATAAAAATTACAGCTGACGCATATATAGGCGCTAGTATCAATATAACTGGTTCAAAATATATATACAATAATAACACAAGAACACATTTATTTACTTGTCCCCTTGAACAAACGACAATTTTATTATATGATATGTTTGACCAATATACGCGTTGTTATTGTTCATATATTCACTCAGATAAAAACCACTGAACTGACTTCGATCGAATCTTCACATTGTTATAGCTGATGTGTAGGTAATAACTGTAGTTTAATTTTGATAAGCCAAAATTATATAATCGATTCCTTTATAAAACAGATTTAAAATGTATATGGAATAACGATAAATTGATCACATCATCATGTAGAAAAACACATTTCAATCTCGTGTGAAGGTATTTTAGACAATATTTTAACGATAATATTTATTTAAAATGTGTACAATTATTGATGGAACTGTTTTGACTCGCATTTTGAATATTTCATATAAAAGTAAGTAATTTGATTTCCACAAAGAATACTATACGAAATTAAAATGAACCACCAATTGATCTCATTATTATGTAGAAAAACACATTTCATTCTCGTGTCAAAGATTTCATTATTTTAACGATAATATTTATTTAAAATGTGTTCAATTGATGGAACTGTTTGGACTCGCATTTTGAATATTTCATTTAAAAGTAATTCATTTGATTTCCACAAAGAAAGATGACATTCGAAAGTGGACGCTCGTTCGGTGCGGAGCTCTGGTTCAGTCAAGATGTAGTATTGCCATTGTTTTACCTGAACATTTTTTAACTTCAGTGCAGTGATGAAGTGTTTAATTCGTAAAATGTTTACTGATTTTGCTCCGCCGAAACAATTTCAGGCGTGGACCGATCGGTATGTTGCGCTCGTGTCGCCACGGTCGTCGGTTACAGCGCAGCGCCGCCAGCGGAACCTGAATATCTACCCACTAATCACATTTTAAACTAAAAGGTTGGTAAAAATATATAATTATCTGCTAAGGTGTAATTATTGTTATAGTTTATTTAGAACACGTGTAATCTTTGATTAAATACAATGCAATATATATTCGATTCGTGATATTAGGGGGTTATTATTAGCGGGTGTAGTCGTAGGCCGACACCATTCGACACCTATATATAATTCGCGGTCAGGAATAGTATTTTGAATCCATGATAGCTATGCATAATTGACAGTGCAATATAAGCCTTGCTTACATCGTCACGCTAACAATGCTAGCCGTATATTCTATGACATATTTTATTATCTTGTGGACTGTGGATGGACAGATCTTTAGATAAAACACACCAAGCTAGGATGAAACTTTCTTCTAAATATATATTATTATAACTCAAAGGTGACTGACTGACTGACTGACTGACTGATATAGTGATTTATCAACGCACAGCCCAAACCACTGGACGGATCGGGCTGAAATTTGGCACGCAGGTAGATGTTATGTTATGACGTAGGCATCCCGCTAAGAAAGGATTTTGATTAATTCTAACCCCCCAAAGGGGGTATCGATAAAATAGGGGATGAAAGTTTGTATGAAACTTTGTCAATTTTAAACCGCTCGGGCTGAGACTTTGCATGCATAAAGCCACTATGACGTGTAGGCATCCCCTAAGAATGGATTTTGAGATGCAGGCTATATAAGATTAGTAACTTTTTAGTTTAAAATGTACGAGCGCCATCTACATTGAGTTATTTTGGAGAGAACTTTGAATTAACCATTTTTGTTCATAGTGCATAGATAATATATATATCTAGCGGATTATAATAATAATACATGTTAGTATAATCAGTACTAATATTATAAATGCGAAAGTAAGTCTGTCTGTCTGTCTGTCTGTCTGTTACGCTTTCACGCCAAAACTACTGGACCGATTTGAATGAAATTTGGTATGGAGATAGTTTGAGACCCGGGAAAAAACATGGGATAGTTTTTATCCGACTGCGCAAAAAGAGGTTCATGTTTTCGCGCGATAACCGGCATACGCGCGGGCGGAGCCGCGCCCGGAAAGCTAGTATTATATAATAATGTAATATAATCGTAATAGATCTTTGTCACCATACATGGACGCGCGATGATGTTGCAGAATTTTAAATTTGCCATGGTTTTATAATACTTTAATGAAATTTTACATCATGCAAACGGGTGTATCAAAGGATATATTTATTATTATTGGGCCTAATTGTGGTCATGTTTTACGCATAATATATACTACATTGTAGGCAACTAATTTGGTGCCCTTTAAACCTATTAATAGAACAATCGTGTACTTTACAATTGCCATTTTAAGTGTTACATGTATCTTAAACCGTTCGACTGTATGTTTTGATTTGTTTTAATTTAACTGGATAAAAATATTTGCCAATATGCCTATACCTGTATGAGATTGTAATTGCAACTCTTGTTGATTGTGACCAGTTTTTATATGTATGTACATACATAACTGTGTGTCTACCATATCAGGGTAACATTAAGGATATTGGCTATAGTCTAAATTATAACAAGTTGACAATGATCACTAACCCTCTCAGGCGATTGTTTATATTCTGCTCTGTTGACATTTCAGGTTTGGATACATACTGGATGTATGATGCTGCCGCTCAAAAGCTGTTTGCTGTTTGCTGTTTGCCCGCCGCTGATTGCTTTCGTCTATTTTAACATGGTAAGTGTCAAAAGCAAATTTTTATATATAGTATAATATATTCTTAAGTCTTCTTTGGCCAAACAAAAATCCATTTACCAATGGAACAATCGATTTTATTGGTTCCATAATATAAATAGGGGGGACCACCGTGTCTGTCCGTCTGACCTTTGAAGGGCAGCCATGTTTGGAACTGTAATGGGTAGCCGAAGTGAAATTTTCACAGAAGTCTCACCTCATGTGTCTGAAACGAAAATTGGCGATAAATTACCTACGTTAATAGCTTGCTAATACATTTTCAAACGCAGATTGGGTTGCTGAAACCTTCAAAAACTGACCGGTTTGTCAACACTGTTAACAAGTCAATTAACAATAACTAGCTAACAAATTGCCAAATGTCCATGTGGTATTATTAATCAAATTCATCTTATTGAGAACAACTAATGATTAAGTTATGTATAAGTGTTATATATTTTGATATAAGACTGTGTGTGTGTGTGTGTACATTTACATAATATTTACTTTTTGGGTGGAACTAAATTGACAGTTACAATTTTGTAAATTGCATAAGGATGATCGCATTGAAATATTTGATTGTTGAAAGGCTATTTGTTTTTCAATAATTATAATATGCACTGATCTCTATACTATACAATAATATATAACGTGATCCATCCTCCGCTCTTGTATTTATTCGCTTACAAATTATTTATTATAACCGTCATCTCGATATTCGAAACGTAGCTCGTCGTGTGCCCCCCGTAAATGTAAATAAGAAGCGTGTGCGATATCATTATTAATTCATCAGTTATACGTAACTATAACAATAGTTAAAAATTACCTACACGGTGGTGGAAGTGACCATTACAATTTGAACCACCGCGACATGTAAATTTGTAGCAAATAGAGATCAGCGTTGAAATGGTCAATCGGCGTTAGTAACCAGCGGCTAAATTGTACAAGTGAAATTAATAGGGATGCGATATATATATTTTTTTCTTTTTTCTTCTCCTTAATGAGTGTAAAAAACAGGCAATTGTTTAATTTTCACAATTATTTAACACCAACCGACTAAAAGTTTTTTTTTTTTTTTTTTTTTTTTTTTTTTTTCTTTCCATTATTACACTTAAAAACAAGGCAATTGTTTAATTTTCACATTAATTAAAAAACCAACCGACAACAATTTTAATTGTTTTGTTTTTTTTTTTTTTTTTTCCACAGTTACACTTAAAAACAGGCAACTGTTTAATTTTCACATTAATTATAAAGCAACCGAGAATACATTTCTTTTTTATTAATAATCACTATTTATATACAAAAACAATATAAAAAAACCTCCCACGATATTTAGAGCCGCTAGCTGCTGATCAAAATTCGCACTGTGTGCTCTTTTAGTTATGAACCTGTTGTTTTAATTATTTGTGATAGTCTCGTTATCGGCATTCATCGATTGCGTAATATATTAATTAGGAAACGGGAAGGAAGGGTTGTTAAAGTAAACAAGTTCACTTTGTAAGGAGCCTTTATTTTGCTTATATTATTTTTTTGGCAAATTTTTTTTGTGTGTGCGCGTGTTTTTTTTTTTTATTATTTTATTTGTTTTTCCTTTTTTATATCCCTTTATAATTATTTAATTTAAATAATATTGTTAATTGAGGGATGTACAGATGAGAATTACGTAACTGAGAAAATACACCTTTGTACTTTGTGTGAGATTTTCATAGTAATTTTTTACTTTCTATTTTTTTTTTTTTTTATCTGCATTCGTTGTTTATTCTATTTTTAACCCTTAATTACCAATTAAGATCTGGACAAATGATTGTACGTGGGTTAAGGAGTTATTGTTGTTACTTTATTTCGGTTTATTCGCCGCCTTAGTGCCGTATGAGGTGTTTCTCTTTGTTTGTTTTTTTTTTTACCTATTATATTGTTTGTGAGTTTATTGTCTTCCTAATGATTATTAATTAGTTCCGGACGGGACAGTTGGGGTAAATTTGGAGAAAATTTGCAAAAGGTTGGTTTTGTTTAGTTTTTTCGCTGATGCTTATAGATGCCTGCTCCAGTATTGTAAATTATATATATATATAGCTGTGTATATACGCGCATTTTACCTATAACGGTGTAGAGTTCAGCCTATTTGAGCGAAACGCCGGCGATCGGGTCGAGGGTTTAACACGTTTAAACTCATCGCATTACGTTCGTTTGCGGCGCGGGCGATGTAGGCATGAACTTTACATGTTAAATCGTCTCTCTGCCGGAGAGTATCTGTTCAAATTTTACCTGCAAGCCTCACGAACGAGAGTTTATATTTTATATATACATGTATATAAATAATACATGTATAAAAAAATATACAACTAACTGAATTCGTGTCGGTTTTGGGGGTATATATAACATTTGACATGTACAATCCGACTAAGAGAGAGAGAAAACGACGGTCCGCGCGCTGCCTATACGAGGTTAATCTTCGCATGTGTATATTGTATATGTACTGTTTACACTTTGTTGGTTTGGTTTCAGAGTTTTCTTATTGAAAACGACAAAACAGTAGAAACAGCAAAATTTGTTTGTTACATTTACAACTTTGCACATGTTAAGAGAACGCTTCAAACTGTGCGCCGAGACCAAGAATTTTATTGCGCTGTGTAGGTCGAGCCCTGCCATGTGTCGTCGTTCAGTTTCTGTACACGTTTGACGTCGATAATATACATGTACGAGTATATAATATAATATAATATACATGTACATGCATATTTCGTACCGTTTAAATGTACACGTAACTTAATGTTCAACAAAGTGTGGCTGTGGTTTCAAACGACCGTTTAAAAGGATACGACTCTCCCTTAGTACGTGCACACGATACAAGGTTGATTCTAGTCGTTCCGGTTTTCTTAAATCACTATACGAAAACATGTTGTAAATGTATATAATTCTATAGTGAATGTTAATATATATCATAAATATGATATATATATATATATATGAAAAATTGAATTTACATTTTTGCTTTACCCACGAAACCTTCATGGGTTCACGCAACGTGTCTGTCTGTGCGTGCTAATGACGCTTACATTTTTATTAATGTAGCGGCAGCGCGAGCGACCACGTTGCGGAACCGTCGCGGAGTCTTCTACGCCGTCGTCTCGTCGAGATCATGAAGATGGAGTGTGCTCCAAGTAAGTGTTTTCACCTTTTTCTCTATTATTATTATATTTGTATTTATTTATGTATTAAATTCATTATGTATATTGTATAATATGTTTATCTGTAGTTAGAATTTGTAGTTTTTTGTGTTATTATGTATAATTTATGTCGTATCGCAACGTTTGTTTCGCCGAAAACGCGTTCATAGCGAGAAATGTGTCGTTTCTCACTATAGTGTGTTGAATTCGGTCAACGTTGCGATACGAAAGCGCGGCTACATGTACGCGGTTATCGTACACGGACCGGGCGGTCCGAGCGTTTTCATCATGAAACGTTTCGACTCTCGTAATTCCGGGCGAAATCGTTGATGGCATCTCGATTTCGAAATGAATTTACAAGAGTGTCGAACGTCTTGGTTGCGAACGTTCAATTATGGACTGCTAGCAAAGTCTGTATATGTGACATGCACGCACGGTCGGGTGGCACTAGTGTGCGTGTGTGTGTGTATATGTGTATGGTGGTGCCTCACCGCACTCTAACACTATATATATACACGCGTATAGCGCGTAATACATTTCCCGACTGCGCGGTTTGTTACCACCGCCACCTCGCCGCGATCGCGCTTTATTTAGTGTGAGAGCGAGTGAGAGATACGACAATAGACACACCTCCGGTGTTCTGGGTCTTTAACACGATCCTACCGAGGGCTGTCGTCGTAGATATTAATCTCATCACAACAACATGTGTGTGTGTGTGTGTGTGAGCTCCCTGGTTGATCCTGCCAGTAGTTATATGCTTGTCTCAAAGATTAAGCCATGCATGTCTCAGTGCAAGCCGTATTAAGGCGATACCGCGAATGGCTCAATATATCAGTTTTGGTTCCTTAGATCTTACTCAGTTACTTGGATAACTGTGGTAATTCTAGAGCTAATACATGCAATTAGAACTCTGACCAGTGATGGGATGAGTGCTTTTATTAGATCAAAACCAATCGACGGAGGGCCTCGCGTCCGAAGTCGTTAACTTTGATGAATCTGGATAACTTTTGCCGATCGCACGGTCTCGTACCGGCGACGCATCTTTCAAATGTCTGCCTTATCAACTTTCGATGGTAGTTTCTGCGACTACCATGGTTGTCACGGGTAACGGGGAATCAGGGTTCGATTCCGGAGAGGGAGCCTGAGAAACGGCTACCACATCCAAGGAAGGCAGCAGGCGCGCAAATTACCCACTCCCGGCACGGGGAGGTAGTGACGAAAAATAACGATACGGGACTCTTACGAGGCCTCGTAATCGGAATGAGTACACTTTAAATATTTTAACGAGGAACAATTGGAGGGCAAGTCTGGTGCCAGCAGCCGCGGTAATTCCAGCTCCAATAGCGTATACTAAAATTGTTGCGGTTAAAAAGCTCGTAGTTGCATTTGTGCGCCGCGCTGTCGGTGCACCGCACCCGCGGTGATACTGACACGTTTGCGGAGCATATCGTCGGTGAGCCGGCGGTAACACGCCGGTTCAATATCAAAATCCTATCGCGGTGCTCTTCAGTGAGTGTCGAGGTGGGCCGACAATTTTACTTTGAACAAATTAGAGTGCTCAAAGCGGGCTCAAAATGCTGCTTGAATATTTCGTGCATGGAATAATAGAATATGATCTCGGTTCTATTTTGTTGGTTTTCAGAACTCCGAGGTAATGATTAATAGGGATAACTGGGGGCATTCGTATTGCGACGTTAGAGGTGAAATTCTTGGATCGTCGCAAGACGAACATCAGCGAAAGCATTTGCCAAAGGTGTTTTCATCAATCAAGAACGAAAGTTAGAGGTTCGAAGGCGATTAGATACCGCCCTAGTTCTAACCGTAAATATGTCGTCTAGCAATCCGCCGACGTTACTACAATGGCTCGGCGGGCGGCTTCCGGGAAACCAAAGATTTTGGACTCCGGGGGGAGTATGGTTGCAAAGCTGAAACTTAAAGGAATTGACGGAAGGGCACCACCAGGAGTGGAGCCTGCGGCTTAATTTGACTCAACACGGGAAATCTCACCAGGCCCGGACACCGGAAGGATTGACAGATTAACAGCTCTTTCTTGATTCGGTGGGTGGTGGTGCATGGCCGTTCTTAGTTGGTGGAGCGATTTGTCTGGTTAATTCCGGTAACGAACGAGACTCTAGCCTGCTAAATAGGCGTCGTCATTTCGGTGTGCGTGATTCTGTCACGCAACTCACTGGCGACGTATTAAAATTCTTCTTAGAGGGACCGGCGGCTTCGAGCCGCACGAGATTGAGCAATAACAGGTCTGTGATGCCCTTAGATGTCCTGGGCCGCACGCGCGCTACACTGAAGGAATCAACATGTTCTCCCTGGCCTAGAGGCCCGGGCAACCCGTTGAAACTCCTTCGTGCTGGGGATTGGGGTTTGCAATTATCCCCCATAAACGAGGAATTCCTAGTAAGCGCGAGTCATAAGCTCGCGTTGATTACGTCCCTGCCCTTTGTACACACCGCCCGTCGCTACTACCGATTGAATGATTTAGTGAGGTCTTCGGACTGACACGCGGTGGCTTCACGGCCGTCGGCGTCGCTGGGAAGTTGACCAAACTTGATCATTTAGAGGAAGTAAAAGTCGTAACAAGGTTTCCGTAGGGGAACCTGCGGAAGGATCATTAACGTAATCGAGTGTAATACTTGTTACATAATCCATCCAAAGTTAACAACTCTGATAACTTCATAAGAGAATTTGGAATGCGCTCTCTGTTTTTTAACATTGTAGTGCGTCCTGTTCTCGCGTCGCGCGCTCTGAATGTCACTTTGACGATTAGAAATCCATAATCCGAGTCGTTCTTGTGCGCGCGTTCGTCAACATAATAAATCTAATGGTTTAGGATGTGAGAGGATGCGCGCTTCGCGGCGCTGCTCCTTTTTCGTTCTAAGATATATATATAATTTTATTTAAAAATACAAAATTGTACCATGGTAATAATTGAAAACTATTACCCTGGACGGTGGATCACTTGGCTCGCGGGTCGATGAAGAACGCAGTTAACTGCGCGTCATAGTGTGAACTGCAGGACACATTTGAACATCGACATTTCGAACGCACATTGCGGTCCATGGAGACACATCCAGGACCACTCCTGTCTGAGGGCCGGCTGCATAATAACAATAACCACACTGCGCGCGCGCGCGTTGTTACCGTGGATCGTTCTCGATTCGCGCTTACGCACGCGTGAGCATCTGACGGTTCTGTCGATATATTATATAATATATCTGCGGTCCGTTTAAAAATTATAACAAACACTAAAGAGTCTTAACCGCCTTTGTGCGCGCTTAGTGAACGCTTTGAATAAGAGTACGTTTTATTGAGCGCGATGCACGAACGGTTCCGTTTTTAGTGAGTAGGCGGACTCGACGTCCGAAGGGCGGTGCGACGTCGTGTAAAGAGCGCGTGAAAACGCGTCATCATTATACGACGTTGTGACGCCGACGGATATCGTGTCTGCCTCCATTTTATAACGTTGGCCTCAGATCAGGGAGGATCACCCGCCGAATTTAAGCATATTAGTAAGCGGAGGAAAAGAAACTAACCAGGATTTCCTTAGTAGCGGCGAGCGAACAGGAAATAGCCCAGCACTGAATCCCGTCGTTGTCACGGCGGCGGGAGATGTGGTGTTCGGGAGGTTCCGCTTTCTCGTCGTTGTCTTCTCCTGTCCAAGTTCGTCTTGAACGGGGCCGTTTTCCCGTAGAGGGTGCCAGGCCCGTAGCGACGGAGGACGGCGGCGAGAGGGACTCTCCTCAGAGTCGGGTTGCTTGA
>CAWLAX010000022.1:645000-665000 GCA_963854805.1 Plagodis dolabraria | reverse complement strand
ATGCTTTTAATGCCACATATAATGTGTGCTTAAATTGAATTGAAACCTCCTTGGTCGGGACACATTGTACTTTAATAATAATAATAAAAAAATGTTTTAATGCATTGTTTTGTTAGGAGAATAATGCTTTTAATGCCACAGATAATGTGTGCTTAAATTGAATTGAAACCTCCTTGGTCGGGACACATTGTACTTTAATAATAATAATAAAAAAATGTTTTAAAGCATTGTTTTGTTAGGAGAATAATGCTTTAATTTATATAATCTCGTTCGGTAATATTCTAATTATGAAATGAAATACAGACCTTTATTGGCATACTTTATGTACATACTTGTTTAAGAAAATTAAAAAATTAAATTAAAGCATTATTCTCCTAAGAAAACAATGCTTTAAGACATTTTTTTTATTACTAAAGTACAATGTGTCCAGACCAATGAGGTTTTGTATTGCATTTTATTTAACGTAGCTACCTATAGCCATGAGATTAAATAAAGTAGTGTACGCAACTGCATATAATTAGGTATTAAAACACTCGTGTAATCTTATTTTGAAACTGGCCTGCGGCTCGTTTCAAAAAACTACACTACTCATGTTTTAATACCCTCTATTATATGACAGTTGCATAAACTACTATTATCGTTCCATTTAAATGAAGTAGGTAGTAATAAATAATAATGAACAAAGTGTATATTGTGCCGGTGGTGCTTTCGAGTACAGGAGTCATTCTAACAATTATTCAACTTGGCTAAATGTTGGCTGTTTCTATATTATATTGATCATTTTTCTATTTATCGTTGGTTCTTCACATATCACTGTTCGTTAGAAAACGGAATGAGTATGCGAAGAATGAAATTACGAGGCACTCTTTCAAAAACATATCCACTAACATAAACCAAGTACTACATTAAAATAGAATAAGTAATTACCTACATAATTCCAATAATAATATTTCCATAATCTTATGCTCTAAAATGAGCAATTCTCGTGTATATCGTATGCATGTATGTGCGGATATATATAATTGTATATTTTTCCTACCGAATTACATGAGGATCGGTTTAGGCACCTATAATAACACTAAAACCTACATAATGAATAGGAGTACGTGCTGAGTTGCTATTAGATTTTTAGTAGTATATAACCAAGTTTGCTAACGCTACTTTATGTTACCATCAATATTTACGGCAAATTCACACATTATTGTTACATATTATTTTCACTGTTAATATATGAAAAGTACAGTATATTACGTGACGAAGCGAATTTACAACAATCTCTGGAAATAGTCCGGGGCGACGGTAAAACTCACGTGACTGCCATTTTTTTACAAAGTAATTTACCAAAAAATTGTTGTGTTTATAAAAAAACCCTTATTAATTTCAACTTTTTATGATCAACGTGAAGTACATTTGGTACTGAACTTCTATTGAGCTATTTGGAAGCATTTGTACTTGTACTTGAGTCGTCAGAAAGTTTCCGATTCATGTTCACATTAATAAACAATTTGTGGTTATTAAAAACGTTTAATGCATGAGTTGAACTCGAATAGCTTATATTTTACAATTAATGATATTGGCGTTTTTGGATTTATGTAATGACCACACTGACTGGTTGTTTGCTCCGCGTCCGACTGAAGTGAACGTAAAGTACTCTTCTTATAGTAAATTTGTTTAATGAATTTTGACTCTTTTCACTTTTATGTAAGTAACGACTTAAAATTTGGTGGTCTATCACTGCAACCTCTCAAGTCAAAATTTTTAACAAAATTAATTCAGATCTATAATATTTTGTTCTTTAGTTTAAATACGCGACAACTTAGAACAAGGTATTCCATACGTTGATTGTAAGAAATGATTGTCTTAAGCCGTAATTTTCTTAAATCATTAATTCTAACCAATACATTAATTTTCTTAATTGAAGATTTTGATATATTCAATCAATGGCGTGTGTTATTTTGAATGAATGCAGATTATATTGTTGTAAGTATATTAATATTTATTTGAAATTCAACTATACTCTGGTTTTTAATTCGAGATCAAAAATGTAAACAAAGGTGTTAAAACCGTGCAAAAAAATTACATGTACTTAGTAATTGTGCTAATTTTGCAAACGGATGAAGTATTTAACGTAAAATAAAAATATTTTATGCTATTATTTATTACATCTACGACGCATATATTCAAACTCAAAAAAAAATCTTGTTGTTGTTGAATTTCTTGTTATTGTTTTTGTTGTTTATAGTTGTTGTTAGTGTTGTGTTAAGTTTTTGTTTATTGTTACGAAATATTATTTTCGTAATATGGAGGCTGGAGCCTCCGAAACTCAGCCTGAACCGGGCCCTTCAACAACAATTTTTTCTCCCGTTAAGAAACGGCCTCGCAAGTCTTTGAGTGCTTCCGAAAAGCTGATGGTGATGAACGCGTACAAGCACACGTTTTTGGCGTGGCCCAAGGACGAGCATTGGTCATTAATGGAGTGTGCTAAGAAAACCGCTGACATGCTGGGGATATCGGCAGTTTCAGTCAGAAGGATTGTCAGCGAAAATAAAGGGCAGCGATGAGTTCTCTTCACCAAGAAAAACGGGACCAAAGGAGACATTTGTGAACAAATATGATGAATTCACTTTTCACGCTGTACGCCAGATCGTCCACCGTTTTTTTCAAGGCAACGAAATTCCTACTTTAGTAAAGGTAATTACTAATACTTTTGTACTTACTTCACTAAAATAATAAAAAGTATACCTATTCAAGCACAAGTCACAAAATCAAATGTTTTCAATAATGGCATTTAAGCACAGTAAAAGATGTTAAATTTAATGTTAAATGTGCATACTTATTCGTACTATTTATTGTCAAATTTAGTAAAATATGTACATATTTCCACTGTAACAATATATTTCTTTTGCATTAGCTTGTCCTTAATCATTCAACTGTTCGCGGCCAGCTCATGGTGATCGAACGTGGATGCTCGCGTGTGTGCTTAATTTATAAACTGTATGCACATGGCTGAAAGGTTAAAAACGTTTTTATTTTCAGGTTCTACAAGTAGTCAATGATGAAGTTGATATACCTAATATGTCCAAAAGTACTCTACTCGTAAACGAAGTAAGACATTGTCTTGTGGCGCAGAAACTATTTGATATCGTTAAAAGAGCATCGTAGAAATGGAAAGTTTATATACTACCAAGATGAGACCTGGATAAATGAAGGTAATTATTTTGATAATTCGATATAATGCAATAACAATTAGACTTTTGTCTGCTGAGAGCAAGGGGAAAGAACTTATTATTTAATAAACAAACACCTTTTCTATTATATACCATTGTTATGTCATGTGTTTTCATCTAAATATATGAAAGTGGACAAGCTTATTATCTATCAGACACGGTGTTCAACACTAGCCAGTATTGATATTTTATATGAAACAGTAACATTTTCCTGAACTGGAATTGAAAATGGAACCTCGCTTATTAATGTGATGATCATGTACTAGCCACAACACTAGCCAGAAATGAAAACTAAACAAACTCTCAGCGTGATGAATAACTGATCACTAATCAAAGCTTTGTTGCTTCATATTGTGTGTTGACATGATCCGTCAACTATCCTTGAAGTTTTATTTACATAGTGAGATATATACTGTCTCGAATGTGCATAACCTGCAAAAAAGGGTTCAGTTGTGTTGAGATAACTTATTTTTGTTTCAGGTCACACTGTAAAAAAAACCTGGGTAGATACAGAAATCAAATCGAGCAGGCAGGCGTTTTTGGAGGGGCTAACAATGGGGCTAAAAGCCCCAACAGGCAAGGGAAGGCGACTTATAATTAGTCATATAGGAAGCGAAGAAGGATTTCTCGAAGGCGGCCTTCTCATGTTTGAGTCAAAGAGCAATAATGATGATTACCACCAAGACATGAATGCGCAATGTTTTGAACAATGGGTAGAAACAATTTTATCAAAACTAAAGTATTAGTTATAGACAATGCACCCTATCACAGCCGGAAATGTGAAAAAAATCCAAATACTGCCTGGAGAAAAGGTAATATTCAGGAATGGTTAAGTTCAAAGAACATTGTATATGACCATTCAATGGTAAAAGCACAATTATTGGAAATAGTTAAGGCACATAAAGCACAATACAATAAGTATGTCGTGGATGAGTTGGCAGCCCAGTATGGTGTCACTATACAACGACTACCCCCTTACCATTGCGAGCTTAACCCAATAGAGCTGGTATGGGCACAGGCAAAAGGTTATGTGGCACGTAACAATAAAACATTCAAAATGAATGAAGTGAAAAAATTGTTTGAAGACGGATTGAAAGAGGTGACACCAGAAAAATGGGTCGAATGCATCAACCACACTATAAAAATTGAAGACAAAATGTGCCAGCTTGACCATATAATCGATGACGTAACAGAAAGGTTTATTATTAATGTAAACGACTCAAGCTCAGAATCAAGACTTTGATATTCGGCATAATTAATATGGAAATAGCTTATCCATAGCAGCATTTGCAGGACCTTATGGCCAGGAATGGAAGGATTATAGCATATAGGTGGCCCTTCTAAGGCGCAAAGAGAAAGTTTCATAGACATAAATGAGTATAGAAAAATACAAGGTCTTGATGTGTAAACTTGTATAAATTTATATTATGTAAGCAGAATAGTTTGGTTGTACGTAAAACAACCAAACTATTTTGTAATTTTTATTTTAGAAAATACTTGACATGGATGAGATACTTTTGTGTGATCAAATTTTTTCTTTTGTTGATATGAGAATCGCACATTTTGTATGTTTTTATTTTAAAATTCCCAATTTGTAAAAACAAATCGAGGTAAATATGTGCTACCTCGTTTTTTTATAAATTGGATTTGTTAACATCACAGATCTTGTATTTTTATATCATGAATTTGGCATTGTAAAAATACTCTTATCTACTGAGGTCTGAGTTGCCACTCTCAAGCATACTCTAGCTTCTTCCCCTGCAATAGGATAGACTAAGCATGCGCATAGTGAATCTACAGAATGTAAGAATGTCTCTGCTGAAAAATAAATGTATCAAATATTAATATTCTGTTTTCATTACAACCCTTATCATGTTTGGTAAAGTTGGCATTTGAGCTTTTAGTAAAGTTTAAATTATACTACAACACAATTCATTTGGACAATATACCAACAATACTTGGTTAAGTTACAAAATAACATTTTACTACAGCACCAATAAAACTATGACTTTAAAATTAGAAAGTTAAATAAAAATTATAAAATTTACTTGTAAGTTGGTGAATTAATATTTGGAAGTTAATAATTATGAACACAGGTAGTATAGCTATGTGACTCTAAATTGAGGAACTTTGTTAATTTTTTAAGAGGTATATTATAGAAAATATGTATATCATCATATCAACCGAAACGTCCACTGTTGAAAAAGGTTAGGCGGATTTGCCAAAATCCCCTCAGTTGGCGGGGGTGTCTTGAAGGTCGCAGTAGAAGTTGTCAGTTCATTAGAAGGCGCTGCTTCCCAGGTATTTTTGTGCCACAGCACCCCATGGGATAACCCGGCGGTTACAATGTCACCCCTATTTCTTCCCGTGGTTGTCGTAAGAGGCGAGTAAGGTAAATATATTATAGGTATGGAATAATTTCAATGTAATAAAAACGTGTGAAACTTTATTAGATTACGTAAGAATATTTTTGAAGAAAAAATATTGCTGTCAGTTTGACAATGGCATATTATATTGACATTTCTTTGTTTACATTTTTGATCTCGAATTAAAAACTAGAGTATAAATATATATTCTTAACTTAAGACAATTTACTGCATAGTGCATATATAAATGCATATTATCTTGAATCAAGGAATCCTTTTGTACCGTGCGCAAATAGCATTTTTTTTTTTTGTTTATTTATGTACCTATCCTGTGTCACTTGCGCCAACAAGGCGAATCTAACGATATCTCATGCATTTAAAATCGATTGATTGAGCCGTTCTGAAGTAATTATGTAAAGAAACTCAAAATCATACGCACATTCGTGGTCCGACATAAACAACTTATATCATACATCTTAGTTTTTTAAATATCTTTAACGATGCGTTTCATGTGCATGTTAACACTCGCCTAGAATAAATGTTCACCAACAGTATTTGGCAAATACAATTTTTCGCTTCTGACGTTAGACTGTTATTTAAAAACTAGCCAAACGTATTTGATGATATTCATATATTTATATGTTTCTTCAATTTAAAGTACTTAAACAATCTAAATAGTGTGTCGGTGTCCGGACAAGATATTATTCTGTTTCCCGGAACCTTAGTCTAACTAAACCAGTAGTTGAAAATGGTACTCGCAAGATATTCAAGTACTAATACACCAACTCGGAGCAATAAGTAAGAATGAAAATCAATAGTAAAGCATAAAATTCAGCCAATTTTATGTACTACACAACTCGCTCACACAAACGTATTCAAATTCAGTAAAAAATTCATTAAACCCTACCATATATTTCTTACTTTCATATGGCATCATTTCCATTGCACACATATTATATAAAAAAATGGTGGCTTCAGTTTGACGTTGTACCGGACTCTGTATTTCCTTCTTTGTTTGTCACAGAGTACACTGTACGAACGAAATTCTCCGTAGCACGGTAGCAATGTGGCCTCGCAGCGGCCCAGCCATTTTCATTTCATCCAAGATGGCGTGCACGTTGCGAAATCATTACACACTTATTTAATCACAAATAAAAAGTAATGTTAACTGAAGTAACAAACAATGTTTTGTTAATTCGTTTTACCATTTTAAAGATCCTATTTTAATATTCACTGAATTTTTATTGTCGCTGAAAACATTTAATCATTTATTAAACGCGCTACACGCTTTCTGCTTGACAAATAGTCAATCAATCAATTGTCTCTTTTTAACCAAACATTACCAAATATCAATTTATGCTAACGCATATCGCTTATTAATCAAGAAATGAATTTAACAATAGATAACTTGTTTCTAAACCTAATTAAGAATAAACCTTTAGTTATAGTTTGTTGTTATGATATCCGCAAATCATATTATAACATTTTGCATTAAAACAAAATTGTTATTATGTGTTGGAAGATAAACACAGCGTCGGTATGAAGATGCATTTGATACTATTACCTGAATTTCGCCTTTATACGTCTAAATATCACCTGTATACTGTTCGTTACCCAGCTATGGCCCAGTAATGGTTAGATTAGCAGTTTACTGAACTTAAGCTCACATGGTTGAGGGAAGGTATGTACATACTTTTACATGATAAACTACTTAATTCAAGGCATAGGCCTAAACTCTTAGTTATTATCGTCACAAATTTAATCCAAGTAACTATTGGAAATAATAATGATTCCTGTAGGTATGGTTTAAGCTATTGCATATATTATATCACATTGCTCGGAGCAGATTTTCATATGCAATAGGGAATAGCAAACTTTAATAGGTAATTCCTATTAGTATTCAGTAGGTACTTGTAATCCTTCATAGGACAAGGAGTTTTATTTTTTTTATTTCCTTGTCATTGCTTAGCACCAAAGAAAATAGCTGTTATTTTTCTATGCTTATTAATTATTTTGCGTTGATAAAGGATTTGATTTTTTGCAGAGGAAGTTGATAAAGGACAATTATTTTCAACATAGCGTTTGTGTTCGTCACCAGCAGATAACAAACAGGTCTTCATACCGACGCTGTGTTTATTGGAGACACATAACATGGCTTTTTACATTGAAATATTGAGAACTGATTACGACAATCGAATCTAAACTAATTGAAAAATTACTCCGTCATATTTAAATGTTAAAATTTAACTTAAATATTTTGAACGTTGAAATTAGCCTTGCGTACGGTAGTATTAGATACCATATTTATTTATAAAAAGAAAGACCTACGATAAAATACAAAAGAACATTTGTTATTTTTACACAAGAATAGCCTACAATTATTGTATGTTTGCGTAGTGCAGGTGGGACAATAAAAATAGTAGGTAAGGCATGAACAATGATAACATAATACAATGTAGGTAAGTAGTGGGTAGGAAGTGCATACTAGTAACTCACAAAACAGGTCCGGTTAGTTTTATGTTATAAGTTGACTCCTTCATATTGTGTCCAACTTGCACTTAACCCACCCAACATGAAATCTCGTAAAGACAGTGACGAATTGAGCCAATAACCTAATTTTTTGGAAGTCTGTTAAAGAGGTATTTGATCCTTTGGCATCCGCGATATGCAAGTTGTCTGGAAAGATACTTTTATAACATAGTGTATAAAATGTGCTACATATATATATATGTGTTAAAAAAACATTGAAGATTTAATTTATTTATTATACCTATTGTCACATATTTAGAGCTTGAAATGACACAATTGGCAATATTAAAGAGTATATTGGCTGTGTGTATCATCGCGTTTAACGACGAAGTGACATTTCAAGTGAAGATTGAAAATCTACTGTAATTTTGAAGAAAATATTTTTTTTTACTGTCGGACGTAAAAAATATGTATAGAGCGCGTCAATTATTATTATTATTGTTCAGTCGTACATCGCTAGCGGAGACGCAAATTAACTTCAAAGGTTGGTAAATACTGTATAATACGCAGTAGATTTGACTTTGGTGAAGTTAAAACAATAGTTTATTATTCTCCTCTCTGATATTGCATTACGTCAAACCTCGTTTAAATGCAGTGGTTATAAAAATGGTTTGTTGAAAAGTGATTTCGGACAGTTGAATATTGTTTATGTAAATGGTGATTTTTACACACTTAGGAAACGTGGCCGTTAGATAGTGCATACTTGCCAGCACCCGGGAAGTGAACAGACTCAGGGTATATTACCGTGAGGACTAGAGCTTGACTCTATTCATCTACTGTTATTACTACCACATTTAAAACTAATATAATAGTTACGAGATACCCCCCGCAGCGTTGTTGATAATATATTATAATACGAGTATATAAACTATTGCAGGACACGGCGGCGGCGCGATTGCGGCGGTTGTGGTGAGACGGGCGCTTTCATCGCTGACACTCGGCACGCGGGGGTGGTGGTGGTTGTGCTGGTGCTGGTGCTGGTGCTGGTGCTGGTGCTGCTGCTGCTGGTGGCACAGTGGAGGGGTCGGTTGGGTTTCCAAGCGTGCGTAGGTGAAGATACGAAAAAAAGAAACGAGGTAAATAAGCATATATCATGTTATATTTCATATATTTGTTTATAATATGACCACAATCTCAAATGATGTATAAGCGATAATGCGGTAGTATGGATGGTTTTTTTTTTTTTTTTAAACGGGTGCTGGCTCATATCGGATATATAGCTAGGCTGTATTGCTTAATAACAAGTACTGCACTGATGAATTTTTTTGTTGAACTCCGCACTGATATATTATTATTGACGCAATCAAGATATCATAAAAATAATCATTATTATAATGCTTAGTATATATGTACAAGTAACACAGTCAAATAGAAATGCACCCGTCGAATAAGTCTCAATAAAAATTACAGCTGACGCATATATAGGCGCTAGTATCAATATAACTGGTTCAAAATATATATACAATAATAACACAAGAACACATTTATTTACTTGTCCCCTTGAACAAACGACAATTTTATTATATGATATGTTTGACCAATATACGCGTTGTTATTGTTCATATATTCACTCAGATAAAAACCACTGAACTGACTTCGATCGAATCTTCACATTGTTATAGCTGATGTGTAGGTAATAACTGTAGTTTAATTTTGATAAGCCAAAATTATATAATCGATTCCTTTATAAAACAGATTTAAAATGTATATGGAATAACGATAAATTGATCACATCATCATGTAGAAAAACACATTTCAATCTCGTGTGAAGGTATTTTAGACAATATTTTAACGATAATATTTATTTAAAATGTGTACAATTATTGATGGAACTGTTTTGACTCGCATTTTGAATATTTCATATAAAAGTAAGTAATTTGATTTCCACAAAGAATACTATACGAAATTAAAATGAACCACCAATTGATCTCATTATTATGTAGAAAAACACATTTCATTCTCGTGTCAAAGATTTCATTATTTTAACGATAATATTTATTTAAAATGTGTTCAATTGATGGAACTGTTTGGACTCGCATTTTGAATATTTCATTTAAAAGTAATTCATTTGATTTCCACAAAGAAAGATGACATTCGAAAGTGGACGCTCGTTCGGTGCGGAGCTCTGGTTCAGTCAAGATGTAGTATTGCCATTGTTTTACCTGAACATTTTTTAACTTCAGTGCAGTGATGAAGTGTTTAATTCGTAAAATGTTTACTGATTTTGCTCCGCCGAAACAATTTCAGGCGTGGACCGATCGGTATGTTGCGCTCGTGTCGCCACGGTCGTCGGTTACAGCGCAGCGCCGCCAGCGGAACCTGAATATCTACCCACTAATCACATTTTAAACTAAAAGGTTGGTAAAAATATATAATTATCTGCTAAGGTGTAATTATTGTTATAGTTTATTTAGAACACGTGTAATCTTTGATTAAATACAATGCAATATATATTCGATTCGTGATATTAGGGGGTTATTATTAGCGGGTGTAGTCGTAGGCCGACACCATTCGACACCTATATATAATTCGCGGTCAGGAATAGTATTTTGAATCCATGATAGCTATGCATAATTGACAGTGCAATATAAGCCTTGCTTACATCGTCACGCTAACAATGCTAGCCGTATATTCTATGACATATTTTATTATCTTGTGGACTGTGGATGGACAGATCTTTAGATAAAACACACCAAGCTAGGATGAAACTTTCTTCTAAATATATATTATTATAACTCAAAGGTGACTGACTGACTGACTGACTGACTGATATAGTGATTTATCAACGCACAGCCCAAACCACTGGACGGATCGGGCTGAAATTTGGCACGCAGGTAGATGTTATGTTATGACGTAGGCATCCCGCTAAGAAAGGATTTTGATTAATTCTAACCCCCCAAAGGGGGTATCGATAAAATAGGGGATGAAAGTTTGTATGAAACTTTGTCAATTTTAAACCGCTCGGGCTGAGACTTTGCATGCATAAAGCCACTATGACGTGTAGGCATCCCCTAAGAATGGATTTTGAGATGCAGGCTATATAAGATTAGTAACTTTTTAGTTTAAAATGTACGAGCGCCATCTACATTGAGTTATTTTGGAGAGAACTTTGAATTAACCATTTTTGTTCATAGTGCATAGATAATATATATATCTAGCGGATTATAATAATAATACATGTTAGTATAATCAGTACTAATATTATAAATGCGAAAGTAAGTCTGTCTGTCTGTCTGTCTGTCTGTTACGCTTTCACGCCAAAACTACTGGACCGATTTGAATGAAATTTGGTATGGAGATAGTTTGAGACCCGGGAAAAAACATGGGATAGTTTTTATCCGACTGCGCAAAAAGAGGTTCATGTTTTCGCGCGATAACCGGCATACGCGCGGGCGGAGCCGCGCCCGGAAAGCTAGTATTATATAATAATGTAATATAATCGTAATAGATCTTTGTCACCATACATGGACGCGCGATGATGTTGCAGAATTTTAAATTTGCCATGGTTTTATAATACTTTAATGAAATTTTACATCATGCAAACGGGTGTATCAAAGGATATATTTATTATTATTGGGCCTAATTGTGGTCATGTTTTACGCATAATATATACTACATTGTAGGCAACTAATTTGGTGCCCTTTAAACCTATTAATAGAACAATCGTGTACTTTACAATTGCCATTTTAAGTGTTACATGTATCTTAAACCGTTCGACTGTATGTTTTGATTTGTTTTAATTTAACTGGATAAAAATATTTGCCAATATGCCTATACCTGTATGAGATTGTAATTGCAACTCTTGTTGATTGTGACCAGTTTTTATATGTATGTACATACATAACTGTGTGTCTACCATATCAGGGTAACATTAAGGATATTGGCTATAGTCTAAATTATAACAAGTTGACAATGATCACTAACCCTCTCAGGCGATTGTTTATATTCTGCTCTGTTGACATTTCAGGTTTGGATACATACTGGATGTATGATGCTGCCGCTCAAAAGCTGTTTGCTGTTTGCTGTTTGCCCGCCGCTGATTGCTTTCGTCTATTTTAACATGGTAAGTGTCAAAAGCAAATTTTTATATATAGTATAATATATTCTTAAGTCTTCTTTGGCCAAACAAAAATCCATTTACCAATGGAACAATCGATTTTATTGGTTCCATAATATAAATAGGGGGGACCACCGTGTCTGTCCGTCTGACCTTTGAAGGGCAGCCATGTTTGGAACTGTAATGGGTAGCCGAAGTGAAATTTTCACAGAAGTCTCACCTCATGTGTCTGAAACGAAAATTGGCGATAAATTACCTACGTTAATAGCTTGCTAATACATTTTCAAACGCAGATTGGGTTGCTGAAACCTTCAAAAACTGACCGGTTTGTCAACACTGTTAACAAGTCAATTAACAATAACTAGCTAACAAATTGCCAAATGTCCATGTGGTATTATTAATCAAATTCATCTTATTGAGAACAACTAATGATTAAGTTATGTATAAGTGTTATATATTTTGATATAAGACTGTGTGTGTGTGTGTGTGTACATTTACATAATATTTACTTTTTGGGTGGAACTAAATTGACAGTTACAATTTTGTAAATTGCATAAGGATGATCGCATTGAAATATTTGATTGTTGAAAGGCTATTTGTTTTTCAATAATTATAATATGCACTGATCTCTATACTATACAATAATATATAACGTGATCCATCCTCCGCTCTTGTATTTATTCGCTTACAAATTATTTATTATAACCGTCATCTCGATATTCGAAACGTAGCTCGTCGTGTGCCCCCCGTAAATGTAAATAAGAAGCGTGTGCGATATCATTATTAATTCATCAGTTATACGTAACTATAACAATAGTTAAAAATTACCTACACGGTGGTGGAAGTGACCATTACAATTTGAACCACCGCGACATGTAAATTTGTAGCAAATAGAGATCAGCGTTGAAATGGTCAATCGGCGTTAGTAACCAGCGGCTAAATTGTACAAGTGAAATTAATAGGGATGCGATATATATATTTTTTTCTTTTTTCTTCTCCTTAATGAGTGTAAAAAACAGGCAATTGTTTAATTTTCACAATTATTTAACACCAACCGACTAAAAGTTTTTTTTTTTTTTTTTTTTTTTTTTTTTTTTCTTTCCATTATTACACTTAAAAACAAGGCAATTGTTTAATTTTCACATTAATTAAAAAACCAACCGACAACAATTTTAATTGTTTTGTTTTTTTTTTTTTTTTTTCCACAGTTACACTTAAAAACAGGCAACTGTTTAATTTTCACATTAATTATAAAGCAACCGAGAATACATTTCTTTTTTATTAATAATCACTATTTATATACAAAAACAATATAAAAAAACCTCCCACGATATTTAGAGCCGCTAGCTGCTGATCAAAATTCGCACTGTGTGCTCTTTTAGTTATGAACCTGTTGTTTTAATTATTTGTGATAGTCTCGTTATCGGCATTCATCGATTGCGTAATATATTAATTAGGAAACGGGAAGGAAGGGTTGTTAAAGTAAACAAGTTCACTTTGTAAGGAGCCTTTATTTTGCTTATATTATTTTTTTGGCAAATTTTTTTTGTGTGTGCGCGTGTTTTTTTTTTTTATTATTTTATTTGTTTTTCCTTTTTTATATCCCTTTATAATTATTTAATTTAAATAATATTGTTAATTGAGGGATGTACAGATGAGAATTACGTAACTGAGAAAATACACCTTTGTACTTTGTGTGAGATTTTCATAGTAATTTTTTACTTTCTATTTTTTTTTTTTTTTTATCTGCATTCGTTGTTTATTCTATTTTTAACCCTTAATTACCAATTAAGATCTGGACAAATGATTGTACGTGGGTTAAGGAGTTATTGTTGTTACTTTATTTCGGTTTATTCGCCGCCTTAGTGCCGTATGAGGTGTTTCTCTTTGTTTGTTTTTTTTACCTATTATATTGTTTGTGAGTTTATTGTCTTCCTAATGATTATTAATTAGTTCCGGACGGGACAGTTGGGGTAAATTTGGAGAAAATTTGCAAAAGGTTGGTTTTGTTTAGTTTTTTCGCTGATGCTTATAGATGCCTGCTCCAGTATTGTAAATTATATATATATATAGCTGTGTATATACGCGCATTTTACCTATAACGGTGTAGAGTTCAGCCTATTTGAGCGAAACGCCGGCGATCGGGTCGAGGGTTTAACACGTTTAAACTCATCGCATTACGTTCGTTTGCGGCGCGGGCGATGTAGGCATGAACTTTACATGTTAAATCGTCTCTCTGCCGGAGAGTATCTGTTCAAATTTTACCTGCAAGCCTCACGAACGAGAGTTTATATTTTATATATACATGTATATAAATAATACATGTATAAAAAAATATACAACTAACTGAATTCGTGTCGGTTTTGGGGGTATATATAACATTTGACATGTACAATCCGACTAAGAGAGAGAGAAAACGACGGTCCGCGCGCTGCCTATACGAGGTTAATCTTCGCATGTGTATATTGTATATGTACTGTTTACACTTTGTTGGTTTGGTTTCAGAGTTTTCTTATTGAAAACGACAAAACAGTAGAAACAGCAAAATTTGTTTGTTACATTTACAACTTTGCACATGTTAAGAGAACGCTTCAAACTGTGCGCCGAGACCAAGAATTTTATTGCGCTGTGTAGGTCGAGCCCTGCCATGTGTCGTCGTTCAGTTTCTGTACACGTTTGACGTCGATAATATACATGTACGAGTATATAATATAATATAATATACATGTACATGCATATTTCGTACCGTTTAAATGTACACGTAACTTAATGTTCAACAAAGTGTGGCTGTGGTTTCAAACGACCGTTTAAAAGGATACGACTCTCCCTTAGTACGTGCACACGATACAAGGTTGATTCTAGTCGTTCCGGTTTTCTTAAATCACTATACGAAAACATGTTGTAAATGTATATAATTCTATAGTGAATGTTAATATATATCATAAATATGATATATATATATATATATGAAAAATTGAATTTACATTTTTGCTTTACCCACGAAACCTTCATGGGTTCACGCAACGTGTCTGTCTGTGCGTGCTAATGACGCTTACATTTTTATTAATGTAGCGGCAGCGCGAGCGACCACGTTGCGGAACCGTCGCGGAGTCTTCTACGCCGTCGTCTCGTCGAGATCATGAAGATGGAGTGTGCTCCAAGTAAGTGTTTTCACCTTTTTCTCTATTATTATTATATTTGTATTTATTTATGTATTAAATTCATTATGTATATTGTATAATATGTTTATCTGTAGTTAGAATTTGTAGTTTTTTGTGTTATTATGTATAATTTATGTCGTATCGCAACGTTTGTTTCGCCGAAAACGCGTTCATAGCGAGAAATGTGTCGTTTCTCACTATAGTGTGTTGAATTCGGTCAACGTTGCGATACGAAAGCGCGGCTACATGTACGCGGTTATCGTACACGGACCGGGCGGTCCGAGCGTTTTCATCATGAAACGTTTCGACTCTCGTAATTCCGGGCGAAATCGTTGATGGCATCTCGATTTCGAAATGAATTTACAAGAGTGTCGAACGTCTTGGTTGCGAACGTTCAATTATGGACTGCTAGCAAAGTCTGTATATGTGACATGCACGCACGGTCGGGTGGCACTAGTGTGCGTGTGTGTGTGTATATGTGTATGGTGGTGCCTCACCGCACTCTAACACTATATATATACACGCGTATAGCGCGTAATACATTTCCCGACTGCGCGGTTTGTTACCACCGCCACCTCGCCGCGATCGCGCTTTATTTAGTGTGAGAGCGAGTGAGAGATACGACAATAGACACACCTCCGGTGTTCTGGGTCTTTAACACGATCCTACCGAGGGCTGTCGTCGTAGATATTAATCTCATCACAACAACATGTGTGTGTGTGTGTGTGTGAGCTCCCTGGTTGATCCTGCCAGTAGTTATATGCTTGTCTCAAAGATTAAGCCATGCATGTCTCAGTGCAAGCCGTATTAAGGCGATACCGCGAATGGCTCAATATATCAGTTTTGGTTCCTTAGATCTTACTCAGTTACTTGGATAACTGTGGTAATTCTAGAGCTAATACATGCAATTAGAACTCTGACCAGTGATGGGATGAGTGCTTTTATTAGATCAAAACCAATCGACGGAGGGCCTCGCGTCCGAAGTCGTTAACTTTGATGAATCTGGATAACTTTTGCCGATCGCACGGTCTCGTACCGGCGACGCATCTTTCAAATGTCTGCCTTATCAACTTTCGATGGTAGTTTCTGCGACTACCATGGTTGTCACGGGTAACGGGGAATCAGGGTTCGATTCCGGAGAGGGAGCCTGAGAAACGGCTACCACATCCAAGGAAGGCAGCAGGCGCGCAAATTACCCACTCCCGGCACGGGGAGGTAGTGACGAAAAATAACGATACGGGACTCTTACGAGGCCTCGTAATCGGAATGAGTACACTTTAAATATTTTAACGAGGAACAATTGGAGGGCAAGTCTGGTGCCAGCAGCCGCGGTAATTCCAGCTCCAATAGCGTATACTAAAATTGTTGCGGTTAAAAAGCTCGTAGTTGCATTTGTGCGCCGCGCTGTCGGTGCACCGCACCCGCGGTGATACTGACACGTTTGCGGAGCATATCGTCGGTGAGCCGGCGGTAACACGCCGGTTCAATATCAAAATCCTATCGCGGTGCTCTTCAGTGAGTGTCGAGGTGGGCCGACAATTTTACTTTGAACAAATTAGAGTGCTCAAAGCGGGCTCAAAATGCTGCTTGAATATTTCGTGCATGGAATAATAGAATATGATCTCGGTTCTATTTTGTTGGTTTTCAGAACTCCGAGGTAATGATTAATAGGGATAACTGGGGGCATTCGTATTGCGACGTTAGAGGTGAAATTCTTGGATCGTCGCAAGACGAACATCAGCGAAAGCATTTGCCAAAGGTGTTTTCATCAATCAAGAACGAAAGTTAGAGGTTCGAAGGCGATTAGATACCGCCCTAGTTCTAACCGTAAATATGTCGTCTAGCAATCCGCCGACGTTACTACAATGGCTCGGCGGGCGGCTTCCGGGAAACCAAAGATTTTGGACTCCGGGGGGAGTATGGTTGCAAAGCTGAAACTTAAAGGAATTGACGGAAGGGCACCACCAGGAGTGGAGCCTGCGGCTTAATTTGACTCAACACGGGAAATCTCACCAGGCCCGGACACCGGAAGGATTGACAGATTAACAGCTCTTTCTTGATTCGGTGGGTGGTGGTGCATGGCCGTTCTTAGTTGGTGGAGCGATTTGTCTGGTTAATTCCGGTAACGAACGAGACTCTAGCCTGCTAAATAGGCGTCGTCATTTCGGTGTGCGTGATTCTGTCACGCAACTCACTGGCGACGTATTAAAATTCTTCTTAGAGGGACCGGCGGCTTCGAGCCGCACGAGATTGAGCAATAACAGGTCTGTGATGCCCTTAGATGTCCTGGGCCGCACGCGCGCTACACTGAAGGAATCAACATGTTCTCCCTGGCCTAGAGGCCCGGGCAACCCGTTGAAACTCCTTCGTGCTGGGGATTGGGGTTTGCAATTATCCCCCATAAACGAGGAATTCCTAGTAAGCGCGAGTCATAAGCTCGCGTTGATTACGTCCCTGCCCTTTGTACACACCGCCCGTCGCTACTACCGATTGAATGATTTAGTGAGGTCTTCGGACTGACACGCGGTGGCTTCACGGCCGTCGGCGTCGCTGGGAAGTTGACCAAACTTGATCATTTAGAGGAAGTAAAAGTCGTAACAAGGTTTCCGTAGGGGAACCTGCGGAAGGATCATTAACGTAATCGAGTGTAATACTTGTTACATAATCCATCCAAAGTTAACAACTCTGATAACTTCATAAGAGAATTTGGAATGCGCTCTCTGTTTTTTAACATTGTAGTGCGTCCTGTTCTCGCGTCGCGCGCTCTGAATGTCACTTTGACGATTAGAAATCCATAATCCGAGTCGTTCTTGTGCGCGCGTTCGTCAACATAATAAATCTAATGGTTTAGGATGTGAGAGGATGCGCGCTTCGCGGCGCTGCTCCTTTTTCGTTCTAAGATATATATATAATTTTATTTAAAAATACAAAATTGTACCATGGTAATAATTGAAAACTATTACCCTGGACGGTGGATCACTTGGCTCGCGGGTCGATGAAGAACGCAGTTAACTGCGCGTCATAGTGTGAACTGCAGGACACATTTGAACATCGACATTTCGAACGCACATTGCGGTCCATGGAGACACATCCAGGACCACTCCTGTCTGAGGGCCGGCTGCATAATAACAATAACCACACTGCGCGCGCGCGCGTTGTTACCGTGGATCGTTCTCGATTCGCGCTTACGCACGCGTGAGCATCTGACGGTTCTGTCGATATATTATATAATATATCTGCGGTCCGTTTAAAAATTATAACAAACACTAAAGAGTCTTAACCGCCTTTGTGCGCGCTTAGTGAACGCTTTGAATAAGAGTACGTTTTATTGAGCGCGATGCACGAACGGTTCCGTTTTTAGTGAGTAGGCGGACTCGACGTCCGAAGGGCGGTGCGACGTCGTGTAAAGAGCGCGTGAAAACGCGTCATCATTATACGACGTTGTGACGCCGACGGATATCGTGTCTGCCTCCATTTTATAACGTTGGCCTCAGATCAGGGAGGATCACCCGCCGAATTTAAGCATATTAGTAAGCGGAGGAAAAGAAACTAACCAGGATTTCCTTAGTAGCGGCGAGCGAACAGGAAATAGCCCAGCACTGAATCCCGTCGTTGTCACGGCGGCGGGAGATGTGGTGTTCGGGAGGTTCCGCTTTCTCGTCGTTGTCTTCTCCTGTCCAAGTTCGTCTTGAACGGGGCCGTTTTCCCGTAGAGGGTGCCAGGCCCGTAGCGACGGAGGACGGCGGCGAGAGGGACTCTCCTCAGAGTCGGGTTGCTTGAGAGTGCAGCCCTAAGTGGGTGGTAAACTCCATCTAAGGCTAAATATTACCGCGAGACCGATAGCGAACAAGTACCGTGAGGGAAAGTTGAAAAGAACTTTGAAGAGAGAGTTCAACAGTACGTGAAACCGTCCAGGGGTAAACCTGCGAAACTCGAATGAACGAACGGAGAGATTCATCGTCATTCCGCGGCGCACTTGCGCAAGTTGGATGTTCGGGGCCTCGGTCCCTTGCACCGCTCGCGTTAGTAGCGTCCGTGGACGGCGTGCACTTCTCTCTTAGTAATACATCGCGACCCGTTCGGTGTCGGTCTAAGTGCCTTTCGGGAGTCTTCGCCCCTCTCGCAGGAGTGTAGACCGTGAAGTGCACCGACCGGCCGCCGGACGGTATATTATACGAAACGCATACGCGCTCGCGCGCGTCCGGCCCGACGCAAGGCGTTGTCGTTATCTCTGCCCTGCCTTAGTGCGGACAGGGGTGCGGCGCACCTGTCGTCGCAGCCGTGCTGTCTCGGACTGTGTGCGTATCTGTCTGCGATGATTCAGTTTCGGGCACTCGCAGGACCCGTCTTGAAACACGGACCAAGGAGTCTAGCATGTGTGCGAGTCATTGAGATTCTATAAACTGAAAGGCGCAACGAAAGTGAAGGCGGTCGCTTGTCGACCGCTCAGGGAGGATGGCGCGCGGATCTCGGTCCGCCGCTCGCACTCCCGAGGCGTCTCGTTTCCAATTCGAGAATGTAGGCGCGCTCTGAGCACAGATGCTGGGACCCGAAAGATGGTGAACTATGCCTGGTCAGGTCGAAGTCAGGGGAAACCCTGATGGAGGACCGTAGCGATTCTGACGTGCAAATCGATCGTCGGAACTGGGTATAGGGGCGA
>CAWLAX010000022.1:622500-640000 GCA_963854805.1 Plagodis dolabraria | reverse complement strand
CCACTAACATAAACCAAGTACTACATTAAAATAGAATAAGTAATTACCTACATAATTCCAATAATAATATTTCCATAATCTTATGCTCTAAAATGAGCAATTCTCGTGTATATCGTATGCATGTATGTGCGGATATATAATTGTATATTTTTCCTACCGAATTACATGAGGATCGGTTTAGGCACCTATAATAACACTAAAACCTACATAATGAATAGGAGTACGTGCTGAGTTGCTATTAGATTTTTAGTTCGTAGTATATAACCAAGTTTGCTAACGCTACTTTATGTTACCATCAATATTTACGGCAAATTCACACATTATTGTTACATATTATTTTCACTGTTAATATATGAAAAGTACAGTATATTACGTGACGAAGCGAATTTACAACAATCTCTGGAAATAGTCCGGGGCGACGGTAAAACTCACGTGACTGCCATTTTTTTACAAAGTAATTTACCAAAAAATTGTTGTGTTTATAAAAAAACCCTTATTAATTTCAACTTTTTATGATCAACGTGAAGTACATTTGGTACTGAACTTCTATTGAGCTATTTGGAAGCATTTGTACTTGTACTTGAGTCGTCAGAAAGTTTCCGATTCATGTTCACATTAATAAACAATTTGTGGTTATTAAAAACGTTTAATGCATGAGTTGAACTCGAATAGCTTATATTTTACAATTAATGATATTGGCGTTTTTGGATTTATGTAATGACCACACTGACTGGTTGTTTGCTCCGCGTCCGACTGAAGTGAACGTAAAGTACTCTTCTTATAGTAAATTTGTTTAATGAATTTTGACTCTTTTCACTTTTATGTAAGTAACGACTTAAAATTTGGTGGTCTATCACTGCAACCTCTCAAGTCAAAATTTTTAACAAAATTAATTCAGATCTATAATATTTTGTTCTTTAGTTTAAATACGCGACAACTTAGAACAAGGTATTCCATACGTTGATTGTAAGAAATGATTGTCTTAAGCCGTAATTTTCTTAAATCATTAATTCTAACCAATACATTAATTTTCTTAATTGAAGATTTTGATATATTCAATCAATGGCGTGTGTTATTTTGAATGAATGCAGATTATATTGTTGTAAGTATATTAATATTTATTTGAAATTCAACTATACTCTGGTTTTTAATTCGAGATCAAAAATGTAAACAAAGGTGTTAAAACCGTGCAAAAAAATTACATGTACTTAGTAATTGTGCTAATTTTGCAAACGGATGAAGTATTTAACGTAAAATAAAAATATTTTATGCTATTATTTATTACATCTACGACGCATATATTCAAACTCAAAAAAAAATCTTGTTGTTGTTGAATTTCTTGTTATTGTTTTTGTTGTTTATAGTTGTTGTTAGTGTTGTGTTAAGTTTTTGTTTATTGTTACGAAATATTATTTTCGTAATATGGAGGCTGGAGCCTCCGAAACTCAGCCTGAACCGGGCCCTTCAACAACAATTTTTTCTCCCGTTAAGAAACGGCCTCGCAAGTCTTTGAGTGCTTCCGAAAAGCTGATGGTGATGAACGCGTACAAGCACACGTTTTTGGCGTGGCCCAAGGACGAGCATTGGTCATTAATGGAGTGTGCTAAGAAAACCGCTGACATGCTGGGGATATCGGCAGTTTCAGTCAGAAGGATTGTCAGCGAAAATAAAGGGCAGCGATGAGTTCTCTTCACCAAGAAAAACGGGACCAAAGGAGACATTTGTGAACAAATATGATGAATTCACTTTTCACGCTGTACGCCAGATCGTCCACCGTTTTTTTCAAGGCAACGAAATTCCTACTTTAGTAAAGGTAATTACTAATACTTTTGTACTTACTTCACTAAAATAATAAAAAGTATACCTATTCAAGCACAAGTCACAAAATCAAATGTTTTCAATAATGGCATTTAAGCACAGTAAAAGATGTTAAATTTAATGTTAAATGTGCATACTTATTCGTACTATTTATTGTCAAATTTAGTAAAATATGTACATATTTCCACTGTAACAATATATTTCTTTTGCATTAGCTTGTCCTTAATCATTCAACTGTTCGCGGCCAGCTCATGGTGATCGAACGTGGATGCTCGCGTGTGTGCTTAATTTATAAACTGTATGCACATGGCTGAAAGGTTAAAAACGTTTTTATTTTCAGGTTCTACAAGTAGTCAATGATGAAGTTGATATACCTAATATGTCCAAAAGTACTCTACTCGTAAACGAAGTAAGACATTGTCTTGTGGCGCAGAAACTATTTGATATCGTTAAAAGAGCATCGTAGAAATGGAAAGTTTATATACTACCAAGATGAGACCTGGATAAATGAAGGTAATTATTTTGATAATTCGATATAATGCAATAACAATTAGACTTTTGTCTGCTGAGAGCAAGGGGAAAGAACTTATTATTTAATAAACAAACACCTTTTCTATTATATACCATTGTTATGTCATGTGTTTTCATCTAAATATATGAAAGTGGACAAGCTTATTATCTATCAGACACGGTGTTCAACACTAGCCAGTATTGATATTTTATATGAAACAGTAACATTTTCCTGAACTGGAATTGAAAATGGAACCTCGCTTATTAATGTGATGATCATGTACTAGCCACAACACTAGCCAGAAATGAAAACTAAACAAACTCTCAGCGTGATGAATAACTGATCACTAATCAAAGCTTTGTTGCTTCATATTGTGTGTTGACATGATCCGTCAACTATCCTTGAAGTTTTATTTACATAGTGAGATATATACTGTCTCGAATGTGCATAACCTGCAAAAAAGGGTTCAGTTGTGTTGAGATAACTTATTTTTGTTTCAGGTCACACTGTAAAAAAAACCTGGGTAGATACAGAAATCAAATCGAGCAGGCAGGCGTTTTTGGAGGGGCTAACAATGGGGCTAAAAGCCCCAACAGGCAAGGGAAGGCGACTTATAATTAGTCATATAGGAAGCGAAGAAGGATTTCTCGAAGGCGGCCTTCTCATGTTTGAGTCAAAGAGCAATAATGATGATTACCACCAAGACATGAATGCGCAATGTTTTGAACAATGGGTAGAAACAATTTTATCAAAACTAAAGTATTAGTTATAGACAATGCACCCTATCACAGCCGGAAATGTGAAAAAAATCCAAATACTGCCTGGAGAAAAGGTAATATTCAGGAATGGTTAAGTTCAAAGAACATTGTATATGACCATTCAATGGTAAAAGCACAATTATTGGAAATAGTTAAGGCACATAAAGCACAATACAATAAGTATGTCGTGGATGAGTTGGCAGCCCAGTATGGTGTCACTATACAACGACTACCCCCTTACCATTGCGAGCTTAACCCAATAGAGCTGGTATGGGCACAGGCAAAAGGTTATGTGGCACGTAACAATAAAACATTCAAAATGAATGAAGTGAAAAAATTGTTTGAAGACGGATTGAAAGAGGTGACACCAGAAAAATGGGTCGAATGCATCAACCACACTATAAAAATTGAAGACAAAATGTGCCAGCTTGACCATATAATCGATGACGTAACAGAAAGGTTTATTATTAATGTAAACGACTCAAGCTCAGAATCAAGACTTTGATATTCGGCATAATTAATATGGAAATAGCTTATCCATAGCAGCATTTGCAGGACCTTATGGCCAGGAATGGAAGGATTATAGCATATAGGTGGCCCTTCTAAGGCGCAAAGAGAAAGTTTCATAGACATAAATGAGTATAGAAAAATACAAGGTCTTGATGTGTAAACTTGTATAAATTTATATTATGTAAGCAGAATAGTTTGGTTGTACGTAAAACAACCAAACTATTTTGTAATTTTTATTTTAGAAAATACTTGACATGGATGAGATACTTTTGTGTGATCAAATTTTTTCTTTTGTTGATATGAGAATCGCACATTTTGTATGTTTTTATTTTAAAATTCCCAATTTGTAAAAACAAATCGAGGTAAATATGTGCTACCTCGTTTTTTTATAAATTGGATTTGTTAACATCACAGATCTTGTATTTTTATATCATGAATTTGGCATTGTAAAAATACTCTTATCTACTGAGGTCTGAGTTGCCACTCTCAAGCATACTCTAGCTTCTTCCCCTGCAATAGGATAGACTAAGCATGCGCATAGTGAATCTACAGAATGTAAGAATGTCTCTGCTGAAAAATAAATGTATCAAATATTAATATTCTGTTTTCATTACAACCCTTATCATGTTTGGTAAAGTTGGCATTTGAGCTTTTAGTAAAGTTTAAATTATACTACAACACAATTCATTTGGACAATATACCAACAATACTTGGTTAAGTTACAAAATAACATTTTACTACAGCACCAATAAAACTATGACTTTAAAATTAGAAAGTTAAATAAAAATTATAAAATTTACTTGTAAGTTGGTGAATTAATATTTGGAAGTTAATAATTATGAACACAGGTAGTATAGCTATGTGACTCTAAATTGAGGAACTTTGTTAATTTTTTAAGAGGTATATTATAGAAAATATGTATATCATCATATCAACCGAAACGTCCACTGTTGAAAAAGGTTAGGCGGATTTGCCAAAATCCCCTCAGTTGGCGGGGGTGTCTTGAAGGTCGCAGTAGAAGTTGTCAGTTCATTAGAAGGCGCTGCTTCCCAGGTATTTTTGTGCCACAGCACCCCATGGGATAACCCGGCGGTTACAATGTCACCCCTATTTCTTCCCGTGGTTGTCGTAAGAGGCGAGTAAGGTAAATATATTATAGGTATGGAATAATTTCAATGTAATAAAAACGTGTGAAACTTTATTAGATTACGTAAGAATATTTTTGAAGAAAAAATATTGCTGTCAGTTTGACAATGGCATATTATATTGACATTTCTTTGTTTACATTTTTGATCTCGAATTAAAAACTAGAGTATAAATATATATTCTTAACTTAAGACAATTTACTGCATAGTGCATATATAAATGCATATTATCTTGAATCAAGGAATCCTTTTGTACCGTGCGCAAATAGCATTTTTTTTTTTTGTTTATTTATGTACCTATCCTGTGTCACTTGCGCCAACAAGGCGAATCTAACGATATCTCATGCATTTAAAATCGATTGATTGAGCCGTTCTGAAGTAATTATGTAAAGAAACTCAAAATCATACGCACATTCGTGGTCCGACATAAACAACTTATATCATACATCTTAGTTTTTTAAATATCTTTAACGATGCGTTTCATGTGCATGTTAACACTCGCCTAGAATAAATGTTCACCAACAGTATTTGGCAAATACAATTTTTCGCTTCTGACGTTAGACTGTTATTTAAAAACTAGCCAAACGTATTTGATGATATTCATATATTTATATGTTTCTTCAATTTAAAGTACTTAAACAATCTAAATAGTGTGTCGGTGTCCGGACAAGATATTATTCTGTTTCCCGGAACCTTAGTCTAACTAAACCAGTAGTTGAAAATGGTACTCGCAAGATATTCAAGTACTAATACACCAACTCGGAGCAATAAGTAAGAATGAAAATCAATAGTAAAGCATAAAATTCAGCCAATTTTATGTACTACACAACTCGCTCACACAAACGTATTCAAATTCAGTAAAAAATTCATTAAACCCTACCATATATTTCTTACTTTCATATGGCATCATTTCCATTGCACACATATTATATAAAAAAATGGTGGCTTCAGTTTGACGTTGTACCGGACTCTGTATTTCCTTCTTTGTTTGTCACAGAGTACACTGTACGAACGAAATTCTCCGTAGCACGGTAGCAATGTGGCCTCGCAGCGGCCCAGCCATTTTCATTTCATCCAAGATGGCGTGCACGTTGCGAAATCATTACACACTTATTTAATCACAAATAAAAAGTAATGTTAACTGAAGTAACAAACAATGTTTTGTTAATTCGTTTTACCATTTTAAAGATCCTATTTTAATATTCACTGAATTTTTATTGTCGCTGAAAACATTTAATCATTTATTAAACGCGCTACACGCTTTCTGCTTGACAAATAGTCAATCAATCAATTGTCTCTTTTTAACCAAACATTACCAAATATCAATTTATGCTAACGCATATCGCTTATTAATCAAGAAATGAATTTAACAATAGATAACTTGTTTCTAAACCTAATTAAGAATAAACCTTTAGTTATAGTTTGTTGTTATGATATCCGCAAATCATATTATAACATTTTGCATTAAAACAAAATTGTTATTATGTGTTGGAAGATAAACACAGCGTCGGTATGAAGATGCATTTGATACTATTACCTGAATTTCGCCTTTATACGTCTAAATATCACCTGTATACTGTTCGTTACCCAGCTATGGCCCAGTAATGGTTAGATTAGCAGTTTACTGAACTTAAGCTCACATGGTTGAGGGAAGGTATGTACATACTTTTACATGATAAACTACTTAATTCAAGGCATAGGCCTAAACTCTTAGTTATTATCGTCACAAATTTAATCCAAGTAACTATTGGAAATAATAATGATTCCTGTAGGTATGGTTTAAGCTATTGCATATATTATATCACATTGCTCGGAGCAGATTTTCATATGCAATAGGGAATAGCAAACTTTAATAGGTAATTCCTATTAGTATTCAGTAGGTACTTGTAATCCTTCATAGGACAAGGAGTTTTATTTTTTTTATTTCCTTGTCATTGCTTAGCACCAAAGAAAATAGCTGTTATTTTTCTATGCTTATTAATTATTTTGCGTTGATAAAGGATTTGATTTTTTGCAGAGGAAGTTGATAAAGGACAATTATTTTCAACATAGCGTTTGTGTTCGTCACCAGCAGATAACAAACAGGTCTTCATACCGACGCTGTGTTTATTGGAGACACATAACATGGCTTTTTACATTGAAATATTGAGAACTGATTACGACAATCGAATCTAAACTAATTGAAAAATTACTCCGTCATATTTAAATGTTAAAATTTAACTTAAATATTTTGAACGTTGAAATTAGCCTTGCGTACGGTAGTATTAGATACCATATTTATTTATAAAAAGAAAGACCTACGATAAAATACAAAAGAACATTTGTTATTTTTACACAAGAATAGCCTACAATTATTGTATGTTTGCGTAGTGCAGGTGGGACAATAAAAATAGTAGGTAAGGCATGAACAATGATAACATAATACAATGTAGGTAAGTAGTGGGTAGGAAGTGCATACTAGTAACTCACAAAACAGGTCCGGTTAGTTTTATGTTATAAGTTGACTCCTTCATATTGTGTCCAACTTGCACTTAACCCACCCAACATGAAATCTCGTAAAGACAGTGACGAATTGAGCCAATAACCTAATTTTTTGGAAGTCTGTTAAAGAGGTATTTGATCCTTTGGCATCCGCGATATGCAAGTTGTCTGGAAAGATACTTTTATAACATAGTGTATAAAATGTGCTACATATATATATATGTGTTAAAAAAACATTGAAGATTTAATTTATTTATTATACCTATTGTCACATATTTAGAGCTTGAAATGACACAATTGGCAATATTAAAGAGTATATTGGCTGTGTGTATCATCGCGTTTAACGACGAAGTGACATTTCAAGTGAAGATTGAAAATCTACTGTAATTTTGAAGAAAATATTTTTTTTTACTGTCGGACGTAAAAAATATGTATAGAGCGCGTCAATTATTATTATTATTGTTCAGTCGTACATCGCTAGCGGAGACGCAAATTAACTTCAAAGGTTGGTAAATACTGTATAATACGCAGTAGATTTGACTTTGGTGAAGTTAAAACAATAGTTTATTATTCTCCTCTCTGATATTGCATTACGTCAAACCTCGTTTAAATGCAGTGGTTATAAAAATGGTTTGTTGAAAAGTGATTTCGGACAGTTGAATATTGTTTATGTAAATGGTGATTTTTACACACTTAGGAAACGTGGCCGTTAGATAGTGCATACTTGCCAGCACCCGGGAAGTGAACAGACTCAGGGTATATTACCGTGAGGACTAGAGCTTGACTCTATTCATCTACTGTTATTACTACCACATTTAAAACTAATATAATAGTTACGAGATACCCCCCGCAGCGTTGTTGATAATATATTATAATACGAGTATATAAACTATTGCAGGACACGGCGGCGGCGCGATTGCGGCGGTTGTGGTGAGACGGGCGCTTTCATCGCTGACACTCGGCACGCGGGGGTGGTGGTGGTTGTGCTGGTGCTGGTGCTGGTGCTGGTGCTGCTGCTGCTGGTGGCACAGTGGAGGGGTCGGTTGGGTTTCCAAGCGTGCGTAGGTGAAGATACGAAAAAAAGAAACGAGGTAAATAAGCATATATCATGTTATATTTCATATATTTGTTTATAATATGACCACAATCTCAAATGATGTATAAGCGATAATGCGGTAGTATGGATGGTTTTTTTTTTTTTTTTAAACGGGTGCTGGCTCATATCGGATATATAGCTAGGCTGTATTGCTTAATAACAAGTACTGCACTGATGAATTTTTTTGTTGAACTCCGCACTGATATATTATTATTGACGCAATCAAGATATCATAAAAATAATCATTATTATAATGCTTAGTATATATGTACAAGTAACACAGTCAAATAGAAATGCACCCGTCGAATAAGTCTCAATAAAAATTACAGCTGACGCATATATAGGCGCTAGTATCAATATAACTGGTTCAAAATATATATACAATAATAACACAAGAACACATTTATTTACTTGTCCCCTTGAACAAACGACAATTTTATTATATGATATGTTTGACCAATATACGCGTTGTTATTGTTCATATATTCACTCAGATAAAAACCACTGAACTGACTTCGATCGAATCTTCACATTGTTATAGCTGATGTGTAGGTAATAACTGTAGTTTAATTTTGATAAGCCAAAATTATATAATCGATTCCTTTATAAAACAGATTTAAAATGTATATGGAATAACGATAAATTGATCACATCATCATGTAGAAAAACACATTTCAATCTCGTGTGAAGGTATTTTAGACAATATTTTAACGATAATATTTATTTAAAATGTGTACAATTATTGATGGAACTGTTTTGACTCGCATTTTGAATATTTCATATAAAAGTAAGTAATTTGATTTCCACAAAGAATACTATACGAAATTAAAATGAACCACCAATTGATCTCATTATTATGTAGAAAAACACATTTCATTCTCGTGTCAAAGATTTCATTATTTTAACGATAATATTTATTTAAAATGTGTTCAATTGATGGAACTGTTTGGACTCGCATTTTGAATATTTCATTTAAAAGTAATTCATTTGATTTCCACAAAGAAAGATGACATTCGAAAGTGGACGCTCGTTCGGTGCGGAGCTCTGGTTCAGTCAAGATGTAGTATTGCCATTGTTTTACCTGAACATTTTTTAACTTCAGTGCAGTGATGAAGTGTTTAATTCGTAAAATGTTTACTGATTTTGCTCCGCCGAAACAATTTCAGGCGTGGACCGATCGGTATGTTGCGCTCGTGTCGCCACGGTCGTCGGTTACAGCGCAGCGCCGCCAGCGGAACCTGAATATCTACCCACTAATCACATTTTAAACTAAAAGGTTGGTAAAAATATATAATTATCTGCTAAGGTGTAATTATTGTTATAGTTTATTTAGAACACGTGTAATCTTTGATTAAATACAATGCAATATATATTCGATTCGTGATATTAGGGGGTTATTATTAGCGGGTGTAGTCGTAGGCCGACACCATTCGACACCTATATATAATTCGCGGTCAGGAATAGTATTTTGAATCCATGATAGCTATGCATAATTGACAGTGCAATATAAGCCTTGCTTACATCGTCACGCTAACAATGCTAGCCGTATATTCTATGACATATTTTATTATCTTGTGGACTGTGGATGGACAGATCTTTAGATAAAACACACCAAGCTAGGATGAAACTTTCTTCTAAATATATATTATTATAACTCAAAGGTGACTGACTGACTGACTGACTGACTGATATAGTGATTTATCAACGCACAGCCCAAACCACTGGACGGATCGGGCTGAAATTTGGCACGCAGGTAGATGTTATGTTATGACGTAGGCATCCCGCTAAGAAAGGATTTTGATTAATTCTAACCCCCCAAAGGGGGTATCGATAAAATAGGGGATGAAAGTTTGTATGAAACTTTGTCAATTTTAAACCGCTCGGGCTGAGACTTTGCATGCATAAAGCCACTATGACGTGTAGGCATCCCCTAAGAATGGATTTTGAGATGCAGGCTATATAAGATTAGTAACTTTTTAGTTTAAAATGTACGAGCGCCATCTACATTGAGTTATTTTGGAGAGAACTTTGAATTAACCATTTTTGTTCATAGTGCATAGATAATATATATATCTAGCGGATTATAATAATAATACATGTTAGTATAATCAGTACTAATATTATAAATGCGAAAGTAAGTCTGTCTGTCTGTCTGTCTGTCTGTTACGCTTTCACGCCAAAACTACTGGACCGATTTGAATGAAATTTGGTATGGAGATAGTTTGAGACCCGGGAAAAAACATGGGATAGTTTTTATCCGACTGCGCAAAAAGAGGTTCATGTTTTCGCGCGATAACCGGCATACGCGCGGGCGGAGCCGCGCCCGGAAAGCTAGTATTATATAATAATGTAATATAATCGTAATAGATCTTTGTCACCATACATGGACGCGCGATGATGTTGCAGAATTTTAAATTTGCCATGGTTTTATAATACTTTAATGAAATTTTACATCATGCAAACGGGTGTATCAAAGGATATATTTATTATTATTGGGCCTAATTGTGGTCATGTTTTACGCATAATATATACTACATTGTAGGCAACTAATTTGGTGCCCTTTAAACCTATTAATAGAACAATCGTGTACTTTACAATTGCCATTTTAAGTGTTACATGTATCTTAAACCGTTCGACTGTATGTTTTGATTTGTTTTAATTTAACTGGATAAAAATATTTGCCAATATGCCTATACCTGTATGAGATTGTAATTGCAACTCTTGTTGATTGTGACCAGTTTTTATATGTATGTACATACATAACTGTGTGTCTACCATATCAGGGTAACATTAAGGATATTGGCTATAGTCTAAATTATAACAAGTTGACAATGATCACTAACCCTCTCAGGCGATTGTTTATATTCTGCTCTGTTGACATTTCAGGTTTGGATACATACTGGATGTATGATGCTGCCGCTCAAAAGCTGTTTGCTGTTTGCTGTTTGCCCGCCGCTGATTGCTTTCGTCTATTTTAACATGGTAAGTGTCAAAAGCAAATTTTTATATAGTATAATATATTCTTAAGTCTTCTTTGGCCAAACAAAAATCCATTTACCAATGGAACAATCGATTTTATTGGTTCCATAATATAAATAGGGGGGACCACCGTGTCTGTCCGTCTGACCTTTGAAGGGCAGCCATGTTTGGAACTGTAATGGGTAGCCGAAGTGAAATTTTCACAGAAGTCTCACCTCATGTGTCTGAAACGAAAATTGGCGATAAATTACCTACGTTAATAGCTTGCTAATACATTTTCAAACGCAGATTGGGTTGCTGAAACCTTCAAAAACTGACCGGTTTGTCAACACTGTTAACAAGTCAATTAACAATAACTAGCTAACAAATTGCCAAATGTCCATGTGGTATTATTAATCAAATTCATCTTATTGAGAACAACTAATGATTAAGTTATGTATAAGTGTTATATATTTTGATATAAGACTGTGTGTGTGTGTGTGTGTACATTTACATAATATTTACTTTTTGGGTGGAACTAAATTGACAGTTACAATTTTGTAAATTGCATAAGGATGATCGCATTGAAATATTTGATTGTTGAAAGGCTATTTGTTTTTCAATAATTATAATATGCACTGATCTCTATACTATACAATAATATATAACGTGATCCATCCTCCGCTCTTGTATTTATTCGCTTACAAATTATTTATTATAACCGTCATCTCGATATTCGAAACGTAGCTCGTCGTGTGCCCCCCGTAAATGTAAATAAGAAGCGTGTGCGATATCATTATTAATTCATCAGTTATACGTAACTATAACAATAGTTAAAAATTACCTACACGGTGGTGGAAGTGACCATTACAATTTGAACCACCGCGACATGTAAATTTGTAGCAAATAGAGATCAGCGTTGAAATGGTCAATCGGCGTTAGTAACCAGCGGCTAAATTGTACAAGTGAAATTAATAGGGATGCGATATATATATTTTTTTCTTTTTTCTTCTCCTTAATGAGTGTAAAAAACAGGCAATTGTTTAATTTTCACAATTATTTAACACCAACCGACTAAAAGTTTTTTTTTTTTTTTTTTTTTTTTTTTTTTTTCTTTCCATTATTACACTTAAAAACAAGGCAATTGTTTAATTTTCACATTAATTAAAAAACCAACCGACAACAATTTTAATTGTTTTGTTTTTTTTTTTTTTTTTTCCACAGTTACACTTAAAAACAGGCAACTGTTTAATTTTCACATTAATTATAAAGCAACCGAGAATACATTTCTTTTTTATTAATAATCACTATTTATATACAAAAACAATATAAAAAAACCTCCCACGATATTTAGAGCCGCTAGCTGCTGATCAAAATTCGCACTGTGTGCTCTTTTAGTTATGAACCTGTTGTTTTAATTATTTGTGATAGTCTCGTTATCGGCATTCATCGATTGCGTAATATATTAATTAGGAAACGGGAAGGAAGGGTTGTTAAAGTAAACAAGTTCACTTTGTAAGGAGCCTTTATTTTGCTTATATTATTTTTTTGGCAAATTTTTTTTGTGTGTGCGCGTGTTTTTTTTTTTTATTATTTTATTTGTTTTTCCTTTTTTATATCCCTTTATAATTATTTAATTTAAATAATATTGTTAATTGAGGGATGTACAGATGAGAATTACGTAACTGAGAAAATACACCTTTGTACTTTGTGTGAGATTTTCATAGTAATTTTTTACTTTCTATTTTTTTTTTTTTTTATCTGCATTCGTTGTTTATTCTATTTTTAACCCTTAATTACCAATTAAGATCTGGACAAATGATTGTACGTGGGTTAAGGAGTTATTGTTGTTACTTTATTTCGGTTTATTCGCCGCCTTAGTGCCGTATGAGGTGTTTCTCTTTGTTTGTTTTTTTTACCTATTATATTGTTTGTGAGTTTATTGTCTTCCTAATGATTATTAATTAGTTCCGGACGGGACAGTTGGGGTAAATTTGGAGAAAATTTGCAAAAGGTTGGTTTTGTTTAGTTTTTTCGCTGATGCTTATAGATGCCTGCTCCAGTATTGTAAATTATATATATATATAGCTGTGTATATACGCGCATTTTACCTATAACGGTGTAGAGTTCAGCCTATTTGAGCGAAACGCCGGCGATCGGGTCGAGGGTTTAACACGTTTAAACTCATCGCATTACGTTCGTTTGCGGCGCGGGCGATGTAGGCATGAACTTTACATGTTAAATCGTCTCTCTGCCGGAGAGTATCTGTTCAAATTTTACCTGCAAGCCTCACGAACGAGAGTTTATATTTTATATATACATGTATATAAATAATACATGTATAAAAAAATATACAACTAACTGAATTCGTGTCGGTTTTGGGGGTATATATAACATTTGACATGTACAATCCGACTAAGAGAGAGAGAAAACGACGGTCCGCGCGCTGCCTATACGAGGTTAATCTTCGCATGTGTATATTGTATATGTACTGTTTACACTTTGTTGGTTTGGTTTCAGAGTTTTCTTATTGAAAACGACAAAACAGTAGAAACAGCAAAATTTGTTTGTTACATTTACAACTTTGCACATGTTAAGAGAACGCTTCAAACTGTGCGCCGAGACCAAGAATTTTATTGCGCTGTGTAGGTCGAGCCCTGCCATGTGTCGTCGTTCAGTTTCTGTACACGTTTGACGTCGATAATATACATGTACGAGTATATAATATAATATAATATACATGTACATGCATATTTCGTACCGTTTAAATGTACACGTAACTTAATGTTCAACAAAGTGTGGCTGTGGTTTCAAACGACCGTTTAAAAGGATACGACTCTCCCTTAGTACGTGCACACGATACAAGGTTGATTCTAGTCGTTCCGGTTTTCTTAAATCACTATACGAAAACATGTTGTAAATGTATATAATTCTATAGTGAATGTTAATATATATCATAAATATGATATATATATATATATATGAAAAATTGAATTTACATTTTTGCTTTACCCACGAAACCTTCATGGGTTCACGCAACGTGTCTGTCTGTGCGTGCTAATGACGCTTACATTTTTATTAATGTAGCGGCAGCGCGAGCGACCACGTTGCGGAACCGTCGCGGAGTCTTCTACGCCGTCGTCTCGTCGAGATCATGAAGATGGAGTGTGCTCCAAGTAAGTGTTTTCACCTTTTTCTCTATTATTATTATATTTGTATTTATTTATGTATTAAATTCATTATGTATATTGTATAATATGTTTATCTGTAGTTAGAATTTGTAGTTTTTTGTGTTATTATGTATAATTTATGTCGTATCGCAACGTTTGTTTCGCCGAAAACGCGTTCATAGCGAGAAATGTGTCGTTTCTCACTATAGTGTGTTGAATTCGGTCAACGTTGCGATACGAAAGCGCGGCTACATGTACGCGGTTATCGTACACGGACCGGGCGGTCCGAGCGTTTTCATCATGAAACGTTTCGACTCTCGTAATTCCGGGCGAAATCGTTGATGGCATCTCGATTTCGAAATGAATTTACAAGAGTGTCGAACGTCTTGGTTGCGAACGTTCAATTATGGACTGCTAGCAAAGTCTGTATATGTGACATGCACGCACGGTCGGGTGGCACTAGTGTGCGTGTGTGTGTGTATATGTGTATGGTGGTGCCTCACCGCACTCTAACACTATATATATACACGCGTATAGCGCGTAATACATTTCCCGACTGCGCGGTTTGTTACCACCGCCACCTCGCCGCGATCGCGCTTTATTTAGTGTGAGAGCGAGTGAGAGATACGACAATAGACACACCTCCGGTGTTCTGGGTCTTTAACACGATCCTACCGAGGGCTGTCGTCGTAGATATTAATCTCATCACAACAACATGTGTGTGTGTGTGTGTGTGAGCTCCCTGGTTGATCCTGCCAGTAGTTATATGCTTGTCTCAAAGATTAAGCCATGCATGTCTCAGTGCAAGCCGTATTAAGGCGATACCGCGAATGGCTCAATATATCAGTTTTGGTTCCTTAGATCTTACTCAGTTACTTGGATAACTGTGGTAATTCTAGAGCTAATACATGCAATTAGAACTCTGACCAGTGATGGGATGAGTGCTTTTATTAGATCAAAACCAATCGACGGAGGGCCTCGCGTCCGAAGTCGTTAACTTTGATGAATCTGGATAACTTTTGCCGATCGCACGGTCTCGTACCGGCGACGCATCTTTCAAATGTCTGCCTTATCAACTTTCGATGGTAGTTTCTGCGACTACCATGGTTGTCACGGGTAACGGGGAATCAGGGTTCGATTCCGGAGAGGGAGCCTGAGAAACGGCTACCACATCCAAGGAAGGCAGCAGGCGCGCAAATTACCCACTCCCGGCACGGGGAGGTAGTGACGAAAAATAACGATACGGGACTCTTACGAGGCCTCGTAATCGGAATGAGTACACTTTAAATATTTTAACGAGGAACAATTGGAGGGCAAGTCTGGTGCCAGCAGCCGCGGTAATTCCAGCTCCAATAGCGTATACTAAAATTGTTGCGGTTAAAAAGCTCGTAGTTGCATTTGTGCGCCGCGCTGTCGGTGCACCGCACCCGCGGTGATACTGACACGTTTGCGGAGCATATCGTCGGTGAGCCGGCGGTAACACGCCGGTTCAATATCAAAATCCTATCGCGGTGCTCTTCAGTGAGTGTCGAGGTGGGCCGACAATTTTACTTTGAACAAATTAGAGTGCTCAAAGCGGGCTCAAAATGCTGCTTGAATATTTCGTGCATGGAATAATAGAATATGATCTCGGTTCTATTTTGTTGGTTTTCAGAACTCCGAGGTAATGATTAATAGGGATAACTGGGGGCATTCGTATTGCGACGTTAGAGGTGAAATTCTTGGATCGTCGCAAGACGAACATCAGCGAAAGCATTTGCCAAAGGTGTTTTCATCAATCAAGAACGAAAGTTAGAGGTTCGAAGGCGATTAGATACCGCCCTAGTTCTAACCGTAAATATGTCGTCTAGCAATCCGCCGACGTTACTACAATGGCTCGGCGGGCGGCTTCCGGGAAACCAAAGATTTTGGACTCCGGGGGGAGTATGGTTGCAAAGCTGAAACTTAAAGGAATTGACGGAAGGGCACCACCAGGAGTGGAGCCTGCGGCTTAATTTGACTCAACACGGGAAATCTCACCAGGCCCGGACACCGGAAGGATTGACAGATTAACAGCTCTTTCTTGATTCGGTGGGTGGTGGTGCATGGCCGTTCTTAGTTGGTGGAGCGATTTGTCTGGTTAATTCCGGTAACGAACGAGACTCTAGCCTGCTAAATAGGCGTCGTCATTTCGGTGTGCGTGATTCTGTCACGCAACTCACTGGCGACGTATTAAAATTCTTCTTAGAGGGACCGGCGGCTTCGAGCCGCACGAGATTGAGCAATAACAGGTCTGTGATGCCCTTAGATGTCCTGGGCCGCACGCGCGCTACACTGAAGGAATCAACATGTTCTCCCTGGCCTAGAGGCCCGGGCAACCCGTTGAAACTCCTTCGTGCTGGGGATTGGGGTTTGCAATTATCCCCCATAAACGAGGAATTCCTAGTAAGCGCGAGTCATAAGCTCGCGTTGATTACGTCCCTGCCCTTTGTACACACCGCCCGTCGCTACTACCGATTGAATGATTTAGTGAGGTCTTCGGACTGACACGCGGTGGCTTCACGGCCGTCGGCGTCGCTGGGAAGTTGACCAAACTTGATCATTTAGAGGAAGTAAAAGTCGTAACAAGGTTTCCGTAGGGGAACCTGCGGAAGGATCATTAACGTAATCGAGTGTAATACTTGTTACATAATCCATCCAAAGTTAACAACTCTGATAACTTCATAAGAGAATTTGGAATGCGCTCTCTGTTTTTTAACATTGTAGTGCGTCCTGTTCTCGCGTCGCGCGCTCTGAATGTCACTTTGACGATTAGAAATCCATAATCCGAGTCGTTCTTGTGCGCGCGTTCGTCAACATAATAAATCTAATGGTTTAGGATGTGAGAGGATGCGCGCTTCGCGGCGCTGCTCCTTTTTCGTTCTAAGATATATATATAATTTTATTTAAAAATACAAAATTGTACCATGGTAATAATTGAAAACTATTACCCTGGACGGTGGATCACTTGGCTCGCGGGTCGATGAAGAACGCAGTTAACTGCGCGTCATAGTGTGAACTGCAGGACACATTTG
>CAWLAX010000022.1:600000-617500 GCA_963854805.1 Plagodis dolabraria | reverse complement strand
AACTTAATTAGGTAATGGGTATGGATAAATAGATGTCAAAATACCCTTACACACGATTTTCAAGTAAAACTTTTATATAAAAAAATCTAGTATCCCTAAAACTGATTATCAAAACCAAAACAATCACAGCAATTCGGACTGTTTTAGTCAAATGCGCAAGCATCAACTAAAACTGATATCCAACATAACAGTTTATCATAGTTAATCTTGCTTTTACAAATTTTCGTTTAGTCTGGATTTGATTTGCAAATAATAAATTTAAAGTTGACATATCCAGTCAACTTAGTCCTAATTTGGTTAATCAGTGAAAAATATACAGATCCTTAGGTATTAATATTTAAAAACAAGTAGAAATTTCTTAAAATGCTTTATATAATCTCATTCGGTAATATTCTAATTATGAAATGAAATACAGACTTTTATTGGCATATTATATTTACATAATTCGTTAAAAATAGTAGTTTATGCAACTGTCATAAAAGAGGGTGGTATTAAACACGAGTAGTGTAGTTTTTTTGAAACGAGCCGCAGGCGAGTATCAAAATAAGATTACACGAGTGTTTTAATACCTAATTATATGCAGTTGCATACACTACTTCATTTAATCTCATGGCTATAGGTAGCTACGTTAAATAAAATGCAATACAAAACCTCCTTGGTCGGGACACATTGTACTTTAGTAATAAAAAAAAATGTCTTAAAGCATTGTTTTGTTAGGAGAATAATGCTTTTAATGCTTTTAATGCCACATATAATGTGTGCTTAAATTGAATTGAAACCTCCTTGGTCGGGACACATTGTACTTTAATAATAATAATAAAAAAATGTTTTAATGCATTGTTTTGTTAGGAGAATAATGCTTTTAATGCCACAGATAATGTGTGCTTAAATTGAATTGAAACCTCCTTGGTCGGGACACATTGTACTTTAATAATAATAATAAAAAAATGTTTTAAAGCATTGTTTTGTTAGGAGAATAATGCTTTAATTTATATAATCTCGTTCGGTAATATTCTAATTATGAAATGAAATACAGACCTTTATTGGCATACTTTATGTACATACTTGTTTAAGAAAATTAAAAAATTAAATTAAAGCATTATTCTCCTAAGAAAACAATGCTTTAAGACATTTTTTTTATTACTAAAGTACAATGTGTCCAGACCAATGAGGTTTTGTATTGCATTTTATTTAACGTAGCTACCTATAGCCATGAGATTAAATAAAGTAGTGTACGCAACTGCATATAATTAGGTATTAAAACACTCGTGTAATCTTATTTTGAAACTGGCCTGCGGCTCGTTTCAAAAAACTACACTACTCATGTTTTAATACCCTCTATTATATGACAGTTGCATAAACTACTATTATCGTTCCATTTAAATGAAGTAGGTAGTAATAAATAATAATGAACAAAGTGTATATTGTGCCGGTGGTGCTTTCGAGTACAGGAGTCATTCTAACAATTATTCAACTTGGCTAAATGTTGGCTGTTTCTATATTATATTGATCATTTTTCTATTTATCGTTGGTTCTTCACATATCACTGTTCGTTAGAAAACGGAATGAGTATGCGAAGAATGAAATTACGAGGCACTCTTTCAAAAACTTATCCACTAACATAAACCAAGTACTACATTAAAATAGAATAAGTAATTACCTACATAATTCCAATAATAATATTTCCATAATCTTATGCTCTAAAATGAGCAATTCTCGTGTATATCGTATGCATGTATGTGCGGATATATATAATTGTATATTTTTCCTACCGAATTACATGAGGATCGGTTTAGGCACCTATAATAACACTAAAACCTACATAATGAATAGGAGTACGTGCTGAGTTGCTATTAGATTTTTAGTTCGTAGTATATAACCAAGTTTGCTAACGCTACTTTATGTTACCATCAATATTTACGGCAAATTCACACATTATTGTTACATATTATTTTCACTGTTAATATATGAAAAGTACAGTATATTACGTGACGAAGCGAATTTACAACAATCTCTGGAAATAGTCCGGGGCGACGGTAAAACTCACGTGACTGCCATTTTTTTACAAAGTAATTTACCAAAAAATTGTTGTGTTTATAAAAAAACCCTTATTAATTTCAACTTTTTATGATCAACGTGAAGTACATTTGGTACTGAACTTCTATTGAGCTATTTGGAAGCATTTGTACTTGTACTTGAGTCGTCAGAAAGTTTCCGATTCATGTTCACATTAATAAACAATTTGTGGTTATTAAAAACGTTTAATGCATGAGTTGAACTCGAATAGCTTATATTTTACAATTAATGATATTGGCGTTTTTGGATTTATGTAATGACCACACTGACTGGTTGTTTGCTCCGCGTCCGACTGAAGTGAACGTAAAGTACTCTTCTTATAGTAAATTTGTTTAATGAATTTTGACTCTTTTCACTTTTATGTAAGTAACGACTTAAAATTTGGTGGTCTATCACTGCAACCTCTCAAGTCAAAATTTTTAACAAAATTAATTCAGATCTATAATATTTTGTTCTTTAGTTTAAATACGCGACAACTTAGAACAAGGTATTCCATACGTTGATTGTAAGAAATGATTGTCTTAAGCCGTAATTTTCTTAAATCATTAATTCTAACCAATACATTAATTTTCTTAATTGAAGATTTTGATATATTCAATCAATGGCGTGTGTTATTTTGAATGAATGCAGATTATATTGTTGTAAGTATATTAATATTTATTTGAAATTCAACTATACTCTGGTTTTTAATTCGAGATCAAAAATGTAAACAAAGGTGTTAAAACCGTGCAAAAAAATTACATGTACTTAGTAATTGTGCTAATTTTGCAAACGGATGAAGTATTTAACGTAAAATAAAAATATTTTATGCTATTATTTATTACATCTACGACGCATATATTCAAACTCAAAAAAAAATCTTGTTGTTGTTGAATTTCTTGTTATTGTTTTTGTTGTTTATAGTTGTTGTTAGTGTTGTGTTAAGTTTTTGTTTATTGTTACGAAATATTATTTTCGTAATATGGAGGCTGGAGCCTCCGAAACTCAGCCTGAACCGGGCCCTTCAACAACAATTTTTTCTCCCGTTAAGAAACGGCCTCGCAAGTCTTTGAGTGCTTCCGAAAAGCTGATGGTGATGAACGCGTACAAGCACACGTTTTTGGCGTGGCCCAAGGACGAGCATTGGTCATTAATGGAGTGTGCTAAGAAAACCGCTGACATGCTGGGGATATCGGCAGTTTCAGTCAGAAGGATTGTCAGCGAAAATAAAGGGCAGCGATGAGTTCTCTTCACCAAGAAAAACGGGACCAAAGGAGACATTTGTGAACAAATATGATGAATTCACTTTTCACGCTGTACGCCAGATCGTCCACCGTTTTTTTCAAGGCAACGAAATTCCTACTTTAGTAAAGGTAATTACTAATACTTTTGTACTTACTTCACTAAAATAATAAAAAGTATACCTATTCAAGCACAAGTCACAAAATCAAATGTTTTCAATAATGGCATTTAAGCACAGTAAAAGATGTTAAATTTAATGTTAAATGTGCATACTTATTCGTACTATTTATTGTCAAATTTAGTAAAATATGTACATATTTCCACTGTAACAATATATTTCTTTTGCATTAGCTTGTCCTTAATCATTCAACTGTTCGCGGCCAGCTCATGGTGATCGAACGTGGATGCTCGCGTGTGTGCTTAATTTATAAACTGTATGCACATGGCTGAAAGGTTAAAAACGTTTTTATTTTCAGGTTCTACAAGTAGTCAATGATGAAGTTGATATACCTAATATGTCCAAAAGTACTCTACTCGTAAACGAAGTAAGACATTGTCTTGTGGCGCAGAAACTATTTGATATCGTTAAAAGAGCATCGTAGAAATGGAAAGTTTATATACTACCAAGATGAGACCTGGATAAATGAAGGTAATTATTTTGATAATTCGATATAATGCAATAACAATTAGACTTTTGTCTGCTGAGAGCAAGGGGAAAGAACTTATTATTTAATAAACAAACACCTTTTCTATTATATACCATTGTTATGTCATGTGTTTTCATCTAAATATATGAAAGTGGACAAGCTTATTATCTATCAGACACGGTGTTCAACACTAGCCAGTATTGATATTTTATATGAAACAGTAACATTTTCCTGAACTGGAATTGAAAATGGAACCTCGCTTATTAATGTGATGATCATGTACTAGCCACAACACTAGCCAGAAATGAAAACTAAACAAACTCTCAGCGTGATGAATAACTGATCACTAATCAAAGCTTTGTTGCTTCATATTGTGTGTTGACATGATCCGTCAACTATCCTTGAAGTTTTATTTACATAGTGAGATATATACTGTCTCGAATGTGCATAACCTGCAAAAAAGGGTTCAGTTGTGTTGAGATAACTTATTTTTGTTTCAGGTCACACTGTAAAAAAAACCTGGGTAGATACAGAAATCAAATCGAGCAGGCAGGCGTTTTTGGAGGGGCTAACAATGGGGCTAAAAGCCCCAACAGGCAAGGGAAGGCGACTTATAATTAGTCATATAGGAAGCGAAGAAGGATTTCTCGAAGGCGGCCTTCTCATGTTTGAGTCAAAGAGCAATAATGATGATTACCACCAAGACATGAATGCGCAATGTTTTGAACAATGGGTAGAAACAATTTTATCAAAACTAAAGTATTAGTTATAGACAATGCACCCTATCACAGCCGGAAATGTGAAAAAAATCCAAATACTGCCTGGAGAAAAGGTAATATTCAGGAATGGTTAAGTTCAAAGAACATTGTATATGACCATTCAATGGTAAAAGCACAATTATTGGAAATAGTTAAGGCACATAAAGCACAATACAATAAGTATGTCGTGGATGAGTTGGCAGCCCAGTATGGTGTCACTATACAACGACTACCCCCTTACCATTGCGAGCTTAACCCAATAGAGCTGGTATGGGCACAGGCAAAAGGTTATGTGGCACGTAACAATAAAACATTCAAAATGAATGAAGTGAAAAAATTGTTTGAAGACGGATTGAAAGAGGTGACACCAGAAAAATGGGTCGAATGCATCAACCACACTATAAAAATTGAAGACAAAATGTGCCAGCTTGACCATATAATCGATGACGTAACAGAAAGGTTTATTATTAATGTAAACGACTCAAGCTCAGAATCAAGACTTTGATATTCGGCATAATTAATATGGAAATAGCTTATCCATAGCAGCATTTGCAGGACCTTATGGCCAGGAATGGAAGGATTATAGCATATAGGTGGCCCTTCTAAGGCGCAAAGAGAAAGTTTCATAGACATAAATGAGTATAGAAAAATACAAGGTCTTGATGTGTAAACTTGTATAAATTTATATTATGTAAGCAGAATAGTTTGGTTGTACGTAAAACAACCAAACTATTTTGTAATTTTTATTTTAGAAAATACTTGACATGGATGAGATACTTTTGTGTGATCAAATTTTTTCTTTTGTTGATATGAGAATCGCACATTTTGTATGTTTTTATTTTAAAATTCCCAATTTGTAAAAACAAATCGAGGTAAATATGTGCTACCTCGTTTTTTTATAAATTGGATTTGTTAACATCACAGATCTTGTATTTTTATATCATGAATTTGGCATTGTAAAAATACTCTTATCTACTGAGGTCTGAGTTGCCACTCTCAAGCATACTCTAGCTTCTTCCCCTGCAATAGGATAGACTAAGCATGCGCATAGTGAATCTACAGAATGTAAGAATGTCTCTGCTGAAAAATAAATGTATCAAATATTAATATTCTGTTTTCATTACAACCCTTATCATGTTTGGTAAAGTTGGCATTTGAGCTTTTAGTAAAGTTTAAATTATACTACAACACAATTCATTTGGACAATATACCAACAATACTTGGTTAAGTTACAAAATAACATTTTACTACAGCACCAATAAAACTATGACTTTAAAATTAGAAAGTTAAATAAAAATTATAAAATTTACTTGTAAGTTGGTGAATTAATATTTGGAAGTTAATAATTATGAACACAGGTAGTATAGCTATGTGACTCTAAATTGAGGAACTTTGTTAATTTTTTAAGAGGTATATTATAGAAAATATGTATATCATCATATCAACCGAAACGTCCACTGTTGAAAAAGGTTAGGCGGATTTGCCAAAATCCCCTCAGTTGGCGGGGGTGTCTTGAAGGTCGCAGTAGAAGTTGTCAGTTCATTAGAAGGCGCTGCTTCCCAGGTATTTTTGTGCCACAGCACCCCATGGGATAACCCGGCGGTTACAATGTCACCCCTATTTCTTCCCGTGGTTGTCGTAAGAGGCGAGTAAGGTAAATATATTATAGGTATGGAATAATTTCAATGTAATAAAAACGTGTGAAACTTTATTAGATTACGTAAGAATATTTTTGAAGAAAAAATATTGCTGTCAGTTTGACAATGGCATATTATATTGACATTTCTTTGTTTACATTTTTGATCTCGAATTAAAAACTAGAGTATAAATATATATTCTTAACTTAAGACAATTTACTGCATAGTGCATATATAAATGCATATTATCTTGAATCAAGGAATCCTTTTGTACCGTGCGCAAATAGCATTTTTTTTTTTTGTTTATTTATGTACCTATCCTGTGTCACTTGCGCCAACAAGGCGAATCTAACGATATCTCATGCATTTAAAATCGATTGATTGAGCCGTTCTGAAGTAATTATGTAAAGAAACTCAAAATCATACGCACATTCGTGGTCCGACATAAACAACTTATATCATACATCTTAGTTTTTTAAATATCTTTAACGATGCGTTTCATGTGCATGTTAACACTCGCCTAGAATAAATGTTCACCAACAGTATTTGGCAAATACAATTTTTCGCTTCTGACGTTAGACTGTTATTTAAAAACTAGCCAAACGTATTTGATGATATTCATATATTTATATGTTTCTTCAATTTAAAGTACTTAAACAATCTAAATAGTGTGTCGGTGTCCGGACAAGATATTATTCTGTTTCCCGGAACCTTAGTCTAACTAAACCAGTAGTTGAAAATGGTACTCGCAAGATATTCAAGTACTAATACACCAACTCGGAGCAATAAGTAAGAATGAAAATCAATAGTAAAGCATAAAATTCAGCCAATTTTATGTACTACACAACTCGCTCACACAAACGTATTCAAATTCAGTAAAAAATTCATTAAACCCTACCATATATTTCTTACTTTCATATGGCATCATTTCCATTGCACACATATTATATAAAAAAATGGTGGCTTCAGTTTGACGTTGTACCGGACTCTGTATTTCCTTCTTTGTTTGTCACAGAGTACACTGTACGAACGAAATTCTCCGTAGCACGGTAGCAATGTGGCCTCGCAGCGGCCCAGCCATTTTCATTTCATCCAAGATGGCGTGCACGTTGCGAAATCATTACACACTTATTTAATCACAAATAAAAAGTAATGTTAACTGAAGTAACAAACAATGTTTTGTTAATTCGTTTTACCATTTTAAAGATCCTATTTTAATATTCACTGAATTTTTATTGTCGCTGAAAACATTTAATCATTTATTAAACGCGCTACACGCTTTCTGCTTGACAAATAGTCAATCAATCAATTGTCTCTTTTTAACCAAACATTACCAAATATCAATTTATGCTAACGCATATCGCTTATTAATCAAGAAATGAATTTAACAATAGATAACTTGTTTCTAAACCTAATTAAGAATAAACCTTTAGTTATAGTTTGTTGTTATGATATCCGCAAATCATATTATAACATTTTGCATTAAAACAAAATTGTTATTATGTGTTGGAAGATAAACACAGCGTCGGTATGAAGATGCATTTGATACTATTACCTGAATTTCGCCTTTATACGTCTAAATATCACCTGTATACTGTTCGTTACCCAGCTATGGCCCAGTAATGGTTAGATTAGCAGTTTACTGAACTTAAGCTCACATGGTTGAGGGAAGGTATGTACATACTTTTACATGATAAACTACTTAATTCAAGGCATAGGCCTAAACTCTTAGTTATTATCGTCACAAATTTAATCCAAGTAACTATTGGAAATAATAATGATTCCTGTAGGTATGGTTTAAGCTATTGCATATATTATATCACATTGCTCGGAGCAGATTTTCATATGCAATAGGGAATAGCAAACTTTAATAGGTAATTCCTATTAGTATTCAGTAGGTACTTGTAATCCTTCATAGGACAAGGAGTTTTATTTTTTTTATTTCCTTGTCATTGCTTAGCACCAAAGAAAATAGCTGTTATTTTTCTATGCTTATTAATTATTTTGCGTTGATAAAGGATTTGATTTTTTGCAGAGGAAGTTGATAAAGGACAATTATTTTCAACATAGCGTTTGTGTTCGTCACCAGCAGATAACAAACAGGTCTTCATACCGACGCTGTGTTTATTGGAGACACATAACATGGCTTTTTACATTGAAATATTGAGAACTGATTACGACAATCGAATCTAAACTAATTGAAAAATTACTCCGTCATATTTAAATGTTAAAATTTAACTTAAATATTTTGAACGTTGAAATTAGCCTTGCGTACGGTAGTATTAGATACCATATTTATTTATAAAAAGAAAGACCTACGATAAAATACAAAAGAACATTTGTTATTTTTACACAAGAATAGCCTACAATTATTGTATGTTTGCGTAGTGCAGGTGGGACAATAAAAATAGTAGGTAAGGCATGAACAATGATAACATAATACAATGTAGGTAAGTAGTGGGTAGGAAGTGCATACTAGTAACTCACAAAACAGGTCCGGTTAGTTTTATGTTATAAGTTGACTCCTTCATATTGTGTCCAACTTGCACTTAACCCACCCAACATGAAATCTCGTAAAGACAGTGACGAATTGAGCCAATAACCTAATTTTTTGGAAGTCTGTTAAAGAGGTATTTGATCCTTTGGCATCCGCGATATGCAAGTTGTCTGGAAAGATACTTTTATAACATAGTGTATAAAATGTGCTACATATATATATATGTGTTAAAAAAACATTGAAGATTTAATTTATTTATTATACCTATTGTCACATATTTAGAGCTTGAAATGACACAATTGGCAATATTAAAGAGTATATTGGCTGTGTGTATCATCGCGTTTAACGACGAAGTGACATTTCAAGTGAAGATTGAAAATCTACTGTAATTTTGAAGAAAATATTTTTTTTTACTGTCGGACGTAAAAAATATGTATAGAGCGCGTCAATTATTATTATTATTGTTCAGTCGTACATCGCTAGCGGAGACGCAAATTAACTTCAAAGGTTGGTAAATACTGTATAATACGCAGTAGATTTGACTTTGGTGAAGTTAAAACAATAGTTTATTATTCTCCTCTCTGATATTGCATTACGTCAAACCTCGTTTAAATGCAGTGGTTATAAAAATGGTTTGTTGAAAAGTGATTTCGGACAGTTGAATATTGTTTATGTAAATGGTGATTTTTACACACTTAGGAAACGTGGCCGTTAGATAGTGCATACTTGCCAGCACCCGGGAAGTGAACAGACTCAGGGTATATTACCGTGAGGACTAGAGCTTGACTCTATTCATCTACTGTTATTACTACCACATTTAAAACTAATATAATAGTTACGAGATACCCCCCGCAGCGTTGTTGATAATATATTATAATACGAGTATATAAACTATTGCAGGACACGGCGGCGGCGCGATTGCGGCGGTTGTGGTGAGACGGGCGCTTTCATCGCTGACACTCGGCACGCGGGGGTGGTGGTGGTTGTGCTGGTGCTGGTGCTGGTGCTGGTGCTGCTGCTGCTGGTGGCACAGTGGAGGGGTCGGTTGGGTTTCCAAGCGTGCGTAGGTGAAGATACGAAAAAAAGAAACGAGGTAAATAAGCATATATCATGTTATATTTCATATATTTGTTTATAATATGACCACAATCTCAAATGATGTATAAGCGATAATGCGGTAGTATGGATGGTTTTTTTTTTTTTTTTAAACGGGTGCTGGCTCATATCGGATATATAGCTAGGCTGTATTGCTTAATAACAAGTACTGCACTGATGAATTTTTTTGTTGAACTCCGCACTGATATATTATTATTGACGCAATCAAGATATCATAAAAATAATCATTATTATAATGCTTAGTATATATGTACAAGTAACACAGTCAAATAGAAATGCACCCGTCGAATAAGTCTCAATAAAAATTACAGCTGACGCATATATAGGCGCTAGTATCAATATAACTGGTTCAAAATATATATACAATAATAACACAAGAACACATTTATTTACTTGTCCCCTTGAACAAACGACAATTTTATTATATGATATGTTTGACCAATATACGCGTTGTTATTGTTCATATATTCACTCAGATAAAAACCACTGAACTGACTTCGATCGAATCTTCACATTGTTATAGCTGATGTGTAGGTAATAACTGTAGTTTAATTTTGATAAGCCAAAATTATATAATCGATTCCTTTATAAAACAGATTTAAAATGTATATGGAATAACGATAAATTGATCACATCATCATGTAGAAAAACACATTTCAATCTCGTGTGAAGGTATTTTAGACAATATTTTAACGATAATATTTATTTAAAATGTGTACAATTATTGATGGAACTGTTTTGACTCGCATTTTGAATATTTCATATAAAAGTAAGTAATTTGATTTCCACAAAGAATACTATACGAAATTAAAATGAACCACCAATTGATCTCATTATTATGTAGAAAAACACATTTCATTCTCGTGTCAAAGATTTCATTATTTTAACGATAATATTTATTTAAAATGTGTTCAATTGATGGAACTGTTTGGACTCGCATTTTGAATATTTCATTTAAAAGTAATTCATTTGATTTCCACAAAGAAAGATGACATTCGAAAGTGGACGCTCGTTCGGTGCGGAGCTCTGGTTCAGTCAAGATGTAGTATTGCCATTGTTTTACCTGAACATTTTTTAACTTCAGTGCAGTGATGAAGTGTTTAATTCGTAAAATGTTTACTGATTTTGCTCCGCCGAAACAATTTCAGGCGTGGACCGATCGGTATGTTGCGCTCGTGTCGCCACGGTCGTCGGTTACAGCGCAGCGCCGCCAGCGGAACCTGAATATCTACCCACTAATCACATTTTAAACTAAAAGGTTGGTAAAAATATATAATTATCTGCTAAGGTGTAATTATTGTTATAGTTTATTTAGAACACGTGTAATCTTTGATTAAATACAATGCAATATATATTCGATTCGTGATATTAGGGGGTTATTATTAGCGGGTGTAGTCGTAGGCCGACACCATTCGACACCTATATATAATTCGCGGTCAGGAATAGTATTTTGAATCCATGATAGCTATGCATAATTGACAGTGCAATATAAGCCTTGCTTACATCGTCACGCTAACAATGCTAGCCGTATATTCTATGACATATTTTATTATCTTGTGGACTGTGGATGGACAGATCTTTAGATAAAACACACCAAGCTAGGATGAAACTTTCTTCTAAATATATATTATTATAACTCAAAGGTGACTGACTGACTGACTGACTGACTGATATAGTGATTTATCAACGCACAGCCCAAACCACTGGACGGATCGGGCTGAAATTTGGCACGCAGGTAGATGTTATGTTATGACGTAGGCATCCCGCTAAGAAAGGATTTTGATTAATTCTAACCCCCCAAAGGGGGTATCGATAAAATAGGGGATGAAAGTTTGTATGAAACTTTGTCAATTTTAAACCGCTCGGGCTGAGACTTTGCATGCATAAAGCCACTATGACGTGTAGGCATCCCCTAAGAATGGATTTTGAGATGCAGGCTATATAAGATTAGTAACTTTTTAGTTTAAAATGTACGAGCGCCATCTACATTGAGTTATTTTGGAGAGAACTTTGAATTAACCATTTTTGTTCATAGTGCATAGATAATATATATATCTAGCGGATTATAATAATAATACATGTTAGTATAATCAGTACTAATATTATAAATGCGAAAGTAAGTCTGTCTGTCTGTCTGTCTGTCTGTTACGCTTTCACGCCAAAACTACTGGACCGATTTGAATGAAATTTGGTATGGAGATAGTTTGAGACCCGGGAAAAAACATGGGATAGTTTTTATCCGACTGCGCAAAAAGAGGTTCATGTTTTCGCGCGATAACCGGCATACGCGCGGGCGGAGCCGCGCCCGGAAAGCTAGTATTATATAATAATGTAATATAATCGTAATAGATCTTTGTCACCATACATGGACGCGCGATGATGTTGCAGAATTTTAAATTTGCCATGGTTTTATAATACTTTAATGAAATTTTACATCATGCAAACGGGTGTATCAAAGGATATATTTATTATTATTGGGCCTAATTGTGGTCATGTTTTACGCATAATATATACTACATTGTAGGCAACTAATTTGGTGCCCTTTAAACCTATTAATAGAACAATCGTGTACTTTACAATTGCCATTTTAAGTGTTACATGTATCTTAAACCGTTCGACTGTATGTTTTGATTTGTTTTAATTTAACTGGATAAAAATATTTGCCAATATGCCTATACCTGTATGAGATTGTAATTGCAACTCTTGTTGATTGTGACCAGTTTTTATATGTATGTACATACATAACTGTGTGTCTACCATATCAGGGTAACATTAAGGATATTGGCTATAGTCTAAATTATAACAAGTTGACAATGATCACTAACCCTCTCAGGCGATTGTTTATATTCTGCTCTGTTGACATTTCAGGTTTGGATACATACTGGATGTATGATGCTGCCGCTCAAAAGCTGTTTGCTGTTTGCTGTTTGCCCGCCGCTGATTGCTTTCGTCTATTTTAACATGGTAAGTGTCAAAAGCAAATTTTTATATATAGTATAATATATTCTTAAGTCTTCTTTGGCCAAACAAAAATCCATTTACCAATGGAACAATCGATTTTATTGGTTCCATAATATAAATAGGGGGGACCACCGTGTCTGTCCGTCTGACCTTTGAAGGGCAGCCATGTTTGGAACTGTAATGGGTAGCCGAAGTGAAATTTTCACAGAAGTCTCACCTCATGTGTCTGAAACGAAAATTGGCGATAAATTACCTACGTTAATAGCTTGCTAATACATTTTCAAACGCAGATTGGGTTGCTGAAACCTTCAAAAACTGACCGGTTTGTCAACACTGTTAACAAGTCAATTAACAATAACTAGCTAACAAATTGCCAAATGTCCATGTGGTATTATTAATCAAATTCATCTTATTGAGAACAACTAATGATTAAGTTATGTATAAGTGTTATATATTTTGATATAAGACTGTGTGTGTGTGTGTGTGTACATTTACATAATATTTACTTTTTGGGTGGAACTAAATTGACAGTTACAATTTTGTAAATTGCATAAGGATGATCGCATTGAAATATTTGATTGTTGAAAGGCTATTTGTTTTTCAATAATTATAATATGCACTGATCTCTATACTATACAATAATATATAACGTGATCCATCCTCCGCTCTTGTATTTATTCGCTTACAAATTATTTATTATAACCGTCATCTCGATATTCGAAACGTAGCTCGTCGTGTGCCCCCCGTAAATGTAAATAAGAAGCGTGTGCGATATCATTATTAATTCATCAGTTATACGTAACTATAACAATAGTTAAAAATTACCTACACGGTGGTGGAAGTGACCATTACAATTTGAACCACCGCGACATGTAAATTTGTAGCAAATAGAGATCAGCGTTGAAATGGTCAATCGGCGTTAGTAACCAGCGGCTAAATTGTACAAGTGAAATTAATAGGGATGCGATATATATATTTTTTTCTTTTTTCTTCTCCTTAATGAGTGTAAAAAACAGGCAATTGTTTAATTTTCACAATTATTTAACACCAACCGACTAAAAGTTTTTTTTTTTTTTTTTTTTTTTTTTTTTTTCTTTCCATTATTACACTTAAAAACAAGGCAATTGTTTAATTTTCACATTAATTAAAAAACCAACCGACAACAATTTTAATTGTTTTGTTTTTTTTTTTTTTTTTTCCACAGTTACACTTAAAAACAGGCAACTGTTTAATTTTCACATTAATTATAAAGCAACCGAGAATACATTTCTTTTTTATTAATAATCACTATTTATATACAAAAACAATATAAAAAAACCTCCCACGATATTTAGAGCCGCTAGCTGCTGATCAAAATTCGCACTGTGTGCTCTTTTAGTTATGAACCTGTTGTTTTAATTATTTGTGATAGTCTCGTTATCGGCATTCATCGATTGCGTAATATATTAATTAGGAAACGGGAAGGAAGGGTTGTTAAAGTAAACAAGTTCACTTTGTAAGGAGCCTTTATTTTGCTTATATTATTTTTTTGGCAAATTTTTTTTGTGTGTGCGCGTGTTTTTTTTTTTTATTATTTTATTTGTTTTTCCTTTTTTATATCCCTTTATAATTATTTAATTTAAATAATATTGTTAATTGAGGGATGTACAGATGAGAATTACGTAACTGAGAAAATACACCTTTGTACTTTGTGTGAGATTTTCATAGTAATTTTTTACTTTCTATTTTTTTTTTTTTTTATCTGCATTCGTTGTTTATTCTATTTTTAACCCTTAATTACCAATTAAGATCTGGACAAATGATTGTACGTGGGTTAAGGAGTTATTGTTGTTACTTTATTTCGGTTTATTCGCCGCCTTAGTGCCGTATGAGGTGTTTCTCTTTGTTTGTTTTTTTTACCTATTATATTGTTTGTGAGTTTATTGTCTTCCTAATGATTATTAATTAGTTCCGGACGGGACAGTTGGGGTAAATTTGGAGAAAATTTGCAAAAGGTTGGTTTTGTTTAGTTTTTTCGCTGATGCTTATAGATGCCTGCTCCAGTATTGTAAATTATATATATATATAGCTGTGTATATACGCGCATTTTACCTATAACGGTGTAGAGTTCAGCCTATTTGAGCGAAACGCCGGCGATCGGGTCGAGGGTTTAACACGTTTAAACTCATCGCATTACGTTCGTTTGCGGCGCGGGCGATGTAGGCATGAACTTTACATGTTAAATCGTCTCTCTGCCGGAGAGTATCTGTTCAAATTTTACCTGCAAGCCTCACGAACGAGAGTTTATATTTTATATATACATGTATATAAATAATACATGTATAAAAAAATATACAACTAACTGAATTCGTGTCGGTTTTGGGGGTATATATAACATTTGACATGTACAATCCGACTAAGAGAGAGAGAAAACGACGGTCCGCGCGCTGCCTATACGAGGTTAATCTTCGCATGTGTATATTGTATATGTACTGTTTACACTTTGTTGGTTTGGTTTCAGAGTTTTCTTATTGAAAACGACAAAACAGTAGAAACAGCAAAATTTGTTTGTTACATTTACAACTTTGCACATGTTAAGAGAACGCTTCAAACTGTGCGCCGAGACCAAGAATTTTATTGCGCTGTGTAGGTCGAGCCCTGCCATGTGTCGTCGTTCAGTTTCTGTACACGTTTGACGTCGATAATATACATGTACGAGTATATAATATAATATAATATACATGTACATGCATATTTCGTACCGTTTAAATGTACACGTAACTTAATGTTCAACAAAGTGTGGCTGTGGTTTCAAACGACCGTTTAAAAGGATACGACTCTCCCTTAGTACGTGCACACGATACAAGGTTGATTCTAGTCGTTCCGGTTTTCTTAAATCACTATACGAAAACATGTTGTAAATGTATATAATTCTATAGTGAATGTTAATATATATCATAAATATGATATATATATATATATATGAAAAATTGAATTTACATTTTTGCTTTACCCACGAAACCTTCATGGGTTCACGCAACGTGTCTGTCTGTGCGTGCTAATGACGCTTACATTTTTATTAATGTAGCGGCAGCGCGAGCGACCACGTTGCGGAACCGTCGCGGAGTCTTCTACGCCGTCGTCTCGTCGAGATCATGAAGATGGAGTGTGCTCCAAGTAAGTGTTTTCACCTTTTTCTCTATTATTATTATATTTGTATTTATTTATGTATTAAATTCATTATGTATATTGTATAATATGTTTATCTGTAGTTAGAATTTGTAGTTTTTTGTGTTATTATGTATAATTTATGTCGTATCGCAACGTTTGTTTCGCCGAAAACGCGTTCATAGCGAGAAATGTGTCGTTTCTCACTATAGTGTGTTGAATTCGGTCAACGTTGCGATACGAAAGCGCGGCTACATGTACGCGGTTATCGTACACGGACCGGGCGGTCCGAGCGTTTTCATCATGAAACGTTTCGACTCTCGTAATTCCGGGCGAAATCGTTGATGGCATCTCGATTTCGAAATGAATTTACAAGAGTGTCGAACGTCTTGGTTGCGAACGTTCAATTATGGACTGCTAGCAAAGTCTGTATATGTGACATGCACGCACGGTCGGGTGGCACTAGTGTGCGTGTGTGTGTGTATATGTGTATGGTGGTGCCTCACCGCACTCTAACACTATATATATACACGCGTATAGCGCGTAATACATTTCCCGACTGCGCGGTTTGTTACCACCGCCACCTCGCCGCGATCGCGCTTTATTTAGTGTGAGAGCGAGTGAGAGATACGACAATAGACACACCTCCGGTGTTCTGGGTCTTTAACACGATCCTACCGAGGGCTGTCGTCGTAGATATTAATCTCATCACAACAACATGTGTGTGTGTGTGTGTGAGCTCCCTGGTTGATCCTGCCAGTAGTTATATGCTTGTCTCAAAGATTAAGCCATGCATGTCTCAGTGCAAGCCGTATTAAGGCGATACCGCGAATGGCTCAATATATCAGTTTTGGTTCCTTAGATCTTACTCAGTTACTTGGATAACTGTGGTAATTCTAGAGCTAATACATGCAATTAGAACTCTGACCAGTGATGGGATGAGTGCTTTTATTAGATCAAAACCAATCGACGGAGGGCCTCGCGTCCGAAGTCGTTAACTTTGATGAATCTGGATAACTTTTGCCGATCGCACGGTCTCGTACCGGCGACGCATCTTTCAAATGTCTGCCTTATCAACTTTCGATGGTAGTTTCTGCGACTACCATGGTTGTCACGGGTAACGGGGAATCAGGGTTCGATTCCGGAGAGGGAGCCTGAGAAACGGCTACCACATCCAAGGAAGGCAGCAGGCGCGCAAATTACCCACTCCCGGCACGGGGAGGTAGTGACGAAAAATAACGATACGGGACTCTTACGAGGCCTCGTAATCGGAATGAGTACACTTTAAATATTTTAACGAGGAACAATTGGAGGGCAAGTCTGGTGCCAGCAGCCGCGGTAATTCCAGCTCCAATAGCGTATACTAAAATTGTTGCGGTTAAAAAGCTCGTAGTTGCATTTGTGCGCCGCGCTGTCGGTGCACCGCACCCGCGGTGATAC